>JAZGTJ010000505.1:0-105731 GCA_036877575.1 Botia almorhae
AAACCACAGGCAGTGTCAGGAAGGGGCATGAGTCCAGGGTCAAGTCTTCTGAGGGGCGGAACCTTATCCCTCGCCTCAGTTAGTGACAACTCTGATGCTGACAACGGTACTAGAGGAAAGACAATTGAATTCAGACGGATGACGCTAAAGTGTTAAAAATAAAACTTGCCAATGTCTAGCAAATCACACCCACCTTTTTTATTGGGCATGAGGGTTCCATTGTTGGTGCTGTTGCCATGGCGACGAGTAGGCAGTGTACAAGTGAACAGGAGGTCACTGGGTGGGACTTGTCCTTCAAAAAGGGGTGTGCTTGCATAACTAGCATCTCTCCGGCCACTACACAGACTCTCATCCGAGAAAGTGCGTTGTAGAGTCCGATGGGGAGACTGTGGAATTAGCGCCATGTACAAATGAGTTTCAACTGAATTTGGCGGACTGCAGTGTATATATGAAGTATTTCTGTATGTACTCACTGCTTCTCGTGATGGTGTCTCTACAGGGTTGTCCATGATGATGAGCTTTTTCAAGTCGTCCTCAATAGTGCTCTTGTGAGCTCTGCGTGGTGAGCGCAGGTCCCTCAGAGAGGCGCGCAATCGAGGCTGTCCAAACACATTTTTACTATTCATGTCCACCTGCCTTGAAGCACACACAATAGTTCAAAAACAATGTAGAATGGGGCAATGACATTTTTATGGGTTTAATAGACACACAAATACTTACTTGCTGCTGTCAGTGGTCGTGGTGCTAGATGATGTACTGTTCTCCTCCTGCCGCCTTACACTCTGCTTGCTTTTACTAAATGACTTGGGGGTGGAGCTTGATAACTGGGTGGAGCCTGATGTGGGTGTGGCTGTTAAAGCTCTGAAAGTTCGGGGCTTCTCAGCCACAGCAGGGGTCTTATACCCTTGCGGGGTTAAGCAGGCCCTAAACCCACATACAAACAATTTAATATAAAGGTAAATAATACAAGAATATGGATACAAGGATGATACAGCAAACAAAAACATGTATAATAAATACAATAATTTGACTTCCCATTGTTTCTCACCAAAGGTTTATTTATACTAAGATATCAAGACATTCTGAATGATTTTTTGTTTATTGGTGAAAAAACAGACTACCAATGAATTGGCTTTCAGGTCAAAAGTCCGGAATTGGTATTCCAGATAGATAATGAATCTGACTCCTTAGCCACTTTAAAAGCCATTACAATAAAGTGAAGCAAAAATAAGTGATTACTATGTAACTGCACTAAATCAAATCAACGTTTATTGTCAGATGGCTTATCTGTGGAGTTGGGGGCTATTCTTTTAAAATGAGTGAGGTTTGTTTTGGTCAGCTAAAAGACTGAAAAAGAAAAGAATGAACGTAATGTAATGAAATAAAACGAAAGACCTCCATACCTTGGTTTCAAGTTGTCTGTATTGGCTGATCCCGGAGGGGAAAATGTGCGTGTGTGGTAGCTCTTGCTTTGATTGGCTGATCCAGGAATGACAGGCGACGACTCCCTGCGGTGTCCCTCAGCGTTTACCCTCCCTCCCACTCCCGACAGCTCCTGCAGGCCACTGTACGTTGCAGAGTTGTGCAGAGGTTTATGGGGAGTTCCTGCATGACTGCGGCTGGGCTTGGCTCCTTTAGTGTTGGGGCTGGGCGTGTAGAGAGACGCATCAATGCCACTGTCGCTGGAACCGCCTTTGCCCATTGGGTCAGGATCAGGGTCTAGGGGGTCATTCAGGGTACCAGAAACTTGACCTCCCACCCCGTCAAACCAGCGCTCATCGCTGTGACTGCTGGAGGCATTGCTGGAGAGTGTGTTACTGCTAGAGTGACTGGAGTAATGAGTCTCACCCTGCAAGAGAGAACAGCACAGACGGAGAGATTTAAAATATATATACAATATAATGTATGTATGTATGTAATATATGTATGTTAATATACATACATGTATATTATTTAACACACACAAAACAATTGTCCTCTTATACTGGTAATAGTATCCTGTCCCTAGCTTGAGATCCATTCCTACTTGCAAATATTGCTTTGAAGCTTAGGTATGTTGGTATGTTCTTACAGTAGCATCTGATATACGAATGATATACATTTTATATATTTTTTTTACATACACATACATACACAAATACACACTCATCAATTCAACACGCACAAGGTATAGGCCATATTATAATGGCTTCTCACCTTAGAATGGCGATTTGGAGAGTCTCTCCCTGGTATAACATCTTGCCGTGCCGGTCTTCTTGGAGCTGAGCCCACCGACACACTACGTGATGAGGCAGCGACATGCCACATGGGCTCTGTCCCACACAGACACAAAGGGACATGAGAGATCGATTCTCTTCTAGGTACTTTAGTGTTTAACCAGTAGAGGGCAGTATTTATACGTTTATAAGTAATGAGGTGGTACACACAGCCATGTACCGTAGTTAAGGATTTTTGTGTTTTTCCATAAAAGCTTTGTGTTTGTGTGTTTGTTTACCTGACTTGTTGCGTTCCATCGTGCTCTCCTGACTGGTGAAGCCTGATGATGATTCTCCACTTGATACATCAACAGTAACATGTGGGTCAAATTGCTGGAGAGGCCGCTGGACTGCTCCAAACCTACGTATTAGTCACATATATTAGCATGCAATATTAAATTATGTCAACACTTTAGAAAAGCAACAACAAACTCACACAAGAGCAAGGCACAAATATGTATAAATAAACAGAAAACATTTAAAAACTGCCAGTTACATCAGCAAGAAACATGAAATGCAAAGATGGAAAACGTACTAGACTACAAAGATGCTGTAAGTGATTTTATTTTAAATACTCTGTGTAAATGGTTATTACTGGCTGACAGATTACATTAAAACGGGTATCTTGAGCAATACACCTGTCCATGTGGCAGCCCTAAGCTCTGCAAACACTGAAAATACACCAGGGGAGCAGCCCATATTTTTTAGCCAATCAGAAAACCAGCTAATCAGCTAATAATGCCGCCTGTAAATCAATACAGCTTAAACTGCTTACAAACACTCTTACAGTAAACACAAAATGCTCTTCCCAACCCACGTCTGTAATGTAATTCCAAAAGAAACAGCCTGTTTAAAGAGAAAGAAACAGTACGGAGTGGTACTTTATTTTACCCATTTGGAATTTATTGGATAATAAAACAAGGTCTCTATATGACAACTGGTTGGAAAGGAGTGGCTTAAATATAAAAGGGCTTCAAGGGATTCACCTTCTCCAAATTCTCTTGTACTGTGCTCGCAAATGCATAGTTGTGTTGGATAACAGATCAAACACAGTCAATTATTCAGTGGATAAACACTGCTAAAAATCTAATTCCCTATGAAGCCTTTTCTACCGCTTTAAAGGACAAACCTTTCAATTTCTATAAGGTATGGGACCCTTTTCTCATTTATCTGGGGGTAAAAGAAACACAATTCTTAACTTTGGGAATCCAGAATTTAGCGTGAGAGGTTAAAAGGCTACATTACTGTACTGTATTTTATTTTTTGTCTGTTTTTATTTTTTTAATGGCTATACTGATTTCTGTTGTTATATTGATATATTCTTCTATATATTGTTTATCGTTATATTGACTCTTTTCTCTTTTTTTTAATAACTTGTGTTTTTATTCATTTTATTCGTTTTTATAGCATTTATTTTTTATTTTTCTCATTAAACGTACAGATTATATGGATGTTTTGGTTTTGTAAAAACCCTGTTTATATCAAAACCTACAATAAAAAATATAGGGGCTTGGTGATATCAGCTAAAAGGGGAAGCTGGAGCAAGTCATTAAATTTTAATAAAAGATTATGAAGACAAACACTAATCAACATACACCAAATCAGCTGTTCACAATAAGTCCAGGGACATAAGTGCTTCAACACAAAATCAGTTCGCATAACGCTAAACTCTAAGTTTGTTTCAACCCAAGTGCGCTGTCACTTGTCAGCCTGTGGGATCGAGCGGTGATGTACGGCTCGATCTGATGGGACTATTAATAGCACTCATTAGCACATCTTGCTGAATCACCAGCATAAACACAGTCAGTGTGAAATGCTAACACAATAATGGTACCCCAGCAGCTCCTTATAACATGCTAATGGAGCTTAACTGCAGTCACAATCACTTATTATGTCCCAAAAACAGAACCAGCTCAATAATTACCGTGAGCTCTATAAAATATTGAAGGTGTTTGTCAAATGGTGTTTTGGGGGGGATGAGCCTTAATTACTGCATATAAACAGAATATGCTAATCAATGACCCACTTTTCTTAATTACATTCAATATGAATGTGTGACTACTAAGTATTATTAAAAAAAGGGGAAACAATCAAGAATATTGTTAAAAGAAAATGGTTATATTTGACAACTAAACTGTATTTATTATTGCTTAATTCACAAACACATCACATCATAATCATTCGAAATAGCACAGCTCACACAGCTTGTTCCTCTGGTTGAACTGGGCAGCCATAAAGCGAGCACACAAACACAACAGAGCCATGTGCCTGTACATGTCTTGACCTATGCTTTATACATACAATCATACACAAAAACAGAAAGATGCTACAAAACACTAATGCTACAAAAGGTCGGGACATGTGTTAAGTTCTGACCTGTCTGGAGAGGGTTTATAGCGAACAAAGGGTCCACTGAGTCCCGGAACCCCCAGTACAGTGGAGTTGAAGCCAGTGCCTGTACTGGAGAAACTAGCTGAAGGGTTTCTGTACGGCATCCCTCTGTCCATGCCAACCGGAGAGACACTGTACTGGTTCTCTGGGTAACTGACAGGTCTGTGGGTAGAGACGGAAATAGCTTGTGAGAAGAAAAACAAGCGAGAAGACTGAATCCAACGTTTTTTCCAATAGTTGCTCTTGAGATTTTAACAGTATGCAGAAATCTCTCACCGTTTAGCTGAGATGTGTTGGGGTTCTCTGTATGGAATGGGGACCATTGTCTTGTGTGTACGGCTGGGGACCGCAGGTGGGGCCCCACCGGGGGTCCATCGCTGGGTGGAGCTGTGTGTACCAGGGGGGCTGTCCCAGCGCCATACTGGCGTTCTCTGCCCACTCCGATACCCTGCGGCTACTGGCTCCGCTTCTCCTTTTTGCTCCATCATCTTCATCTCGAATTCCTCTGTGCAGCCCCTATACACACAAAATAAAAGATTTATATTTAAATATATACATGCCTTTATCTGTTTATAACTACACTTTTGTGCTTTAATTCAAATCAACATGCTAGATATTTATCAGTATGCGTGTTCCCTGGGAACTGAACCCATGACCTAGTGCAACTTAAGCTACAGGAATAAACCACAAACCCCTGGGAAAGGACTCTTGACCCAGGCTTTATATAAACACAACCGTTCATCCTGTTGCAGCTTTTAAAGGATGGTTAAAGAAAACAGTTTGGCTGTAATTTGAGTTGTGAGCTCTTGAGTACAGTGGGGCTGGTTCATGGGTAGATTAGTCCCAAATCCCTGTTGACCAGTATGGTAACTTCTACTAAATGCTAAACAGCATCAGGATAAAACAATCTTAGAAACAGTGCCAGAATCCCTTTGGGTCTTTCTGCTTTCTAATGATGGGAAACTGAAACCCCCGCATCTGACGTCCCCTCCACTGTCAGCACGTTCACACAAGGACTTATGCCTGACTGTCCTTTGATTTTAGTTTCTTCTGAAAGAGCAGCTTTATCAGCCTTGCCTACCTCTATTTAAGCTTGTCAGCGCCCAGGGCCAGAGTGGTTTTACCAACAAACCATTAAAACACTATAACTCAGTATACTCTTGTTCAGCAAACCCTGCAGGTTACAAGCAAGTCTATATGAAATACAGAGCATGTGAGCTCCTTTTGAAACAGTATCCCCAACAATGGGTCATCTCAGGTCACAAAGCTATGCTAATTCTCCTATATTAGTTTTTTAGATTTTCTGAAGATGCAATTCTAGAGTGGACTAAGTGGCTACAAAATCTCCACCTGTTTTATTGTCCACCTGGCACAAATCCCAGGTCTGATCACTTAAAGTAATAGCACACCTCTCTTCTTCTCAACAAGTTACACAAATTATGTCCAAAGCACAAACAACACCACATAAGATACAAACTGAAGTAAAATAACAATTAATATTGATAGCAACAGTTAGCACTTTACAGAATACTCATTACAGGCATGAAGGCTGAGTGCCTTGCTCAAGGACACAATGGTTGCGGGGTTGAAACCTACAACCTTTGGGGTAGTGGTTGCACCCCAGCCAGCCCAGACTTCTAACCACCACACCATGTATGCCTGAGGAAGTCTTGTAAAGCACTGTAGTAGACTCTGCTAATTGCCCACTAGCAAAACAATCAAAGCGCCACAAATGAAAATTCCTCTTTTTCATTGCCTCTGAAATTCCAGTTATTAGTCTAGCAGGACCCTCTGCCCCTGACATGGTGGAGCATTTATATTTTATACATCATCTTTATTGTATGCTGCTACCTATTATTATCCTCTGTCCAGAGGGAAGGCAGTGAGAGATAGAGCAAAACAGAGACAAACTGAGAGACAAAAAGCCAAAAACAGAGACAAAGGAAAACAAGGAGAGGAACGAATGGATTTCACAGCAGCACAAC
The DNA here is from genome assembly GCA_036877575.1 of Botia almorhae. NCBI lineage: Eukaryota > Metazoa > Chordata > Actinopteri > Cypriniformes > Botiidae > Botia > Botia almorhae. The sequence goes on from JAZGTJ010000505.1 coordinate 6,632, forward strand.
AGCCCTTCTGTCTCATACACCAGAAACTCTCTTGCAAAGACCACATGAGAGAAAATAAAATACCCAGACTGACTCCACATGATGCTTATAAGGTGGAAACTGAATATTAACTATCAGTTATGCTGGTCTGTTTCTGTGAAAAAAAATACATTTGAGCCAATAAAAGCTGTTAGAAAGGCAACTGATGTTTCACCACAAAAGAATGAAAGACAAAGGGCACATGCAGGAAGCCAAGTTAAAAATGTTTACACGTAAATATACAATGATGCAATCAGCTATTCTGTCCTGAGTTTAAAAGCTTTAGAATGAACCCAAAGCCCACAAAAACCATAACACCCTTTAACACACACAAACAGTGGACAAAGGAACCCTGAGGAACCCAAAGCAGGAAAAACAACAGCACAGCCTCTGGACATCTTTTCCTCCATATCTAAGAAAGTGTTGTTAGTAGCACCACTCCTCTTTTACTGTCAACAATCCAACCATCCAACACCTTCACCAGCTTTGTGTTCACTGTTGATCTCAGCGCTTCTCATTGTTACAATACAATCAAGTTCCCAGTTCCTGCATTTCATCTCATTCTCTTTGTCTCTAAGCCTGTTACTAACCTCCAAGCGCAGAGCAGAATGTTGTATCGGATGTCCGCGGATGCTCCATGAGGCTGTTCTAACTGACAGCTGAAGTACACATGAGACTGACAACCTCACACACATACACAGTTCTCTGGTTTTCCCCACCCCTCCAATCCTCTCTTTCACTATGCTAACAAGACAAGAGGGAGGGAGAGAGAGGAGGGGTAGTTCTTTCCTCTGTACGCAATACCCTCCTACTTTGCTTCCAAGCGAGGAGGTGCTCAGACATGTCTCAGCCTCTTTATTTCCTCTCCCCTCATTCGAAACACCCGTGTCCTCAAAGCTTCCAACTGCATTTCTTAATCAAAACTCATTTTATTTATTTTTAGCCTCTTTTCACACAAATTCCAAGCATTAATCTCATGCAATTTGTTCCTCGACACAAAAAGGCAGAACGACAGTGAAGAGGAGCAAAGGAAGGGAAAGTGATAGAATGACAAAGACAAACAAGTCCATGCAAGCAATTAACACGCTTTTTCATTCTACGGCACAGGGTGGAAGGGGGGTGTTTGGAGGCGTGTGTGCAGGAAAGAACTAACTTGAGTTTACAGATACAATTTAACTAAAAGGACGAACACGTGTCCCGCTAGGACGCCAATCAAACATGCTGCTGTGTATGTGGTTACTGGCTGCAGCCACACAGCAGCTGGGAAGAGTTACAAAAAATACAGTTTCACTAGCCAATCAAGTTTTTTTCTTAAACGACTGGTTTTATCCACAAAATGTCAGGAAATGAAAATCTACCATTTCTTGTTATTAAAAAGCATATGCAAGACAAAACATTACAGATATAGATAAATGTTAGACAACAGCATATACGACACAAAGAAATGTGATCACACTATGCAAAAATACATAGAGGAATGTTGTTTAACATCCAAGGATAAAATTAAATGTACTGTGCTACAGCTTAAAAACATTTACATTTACATTTAGGTATTTGGCAGACGCTTTTATCCAAAGCGAATTACATTGCATTATACTTTGATCACTATACATTGAGTTTGTGCAATCCCTTGGGACCGAACCCATGACCTTGGCGTTGTTAACACCATTCTCTAACCACTGAGCTACAGGAAAGCTACTGAGTTACAGGAAAGCTTAATAAAAAAAAACAACTAAGCCATGTTCTGCATAATTGAACTCTACTTTTAAACGGAATTCAAATATTACAATAGATGTATAGACAGAAATCACATTCGCCAAATATAATATTTTTTGCTTAAGGTGATAATTCACATGCCCAACCACAGAAAACAAGATCTGTGCTGACTGACAATGGCAAAGTTTGAGTTCACTCTGAAACAGGGTTTCATTAACACAATTTTACTTCTAAACGACTCTGTTATTCTATACTGACAGTCAGTGCATATATATTACAGCTATTATGTGGAAACTAAATTTGGCCATAAAACGTGTCCCCACGCTGCTGCTGAAAAATTAAGATGCATCAAAAATTATTCTAGATTTGGATAGCGACTGCCTGAGTCATAATCAAATCAAATCATGACATTTCCAAACCCTCCCAGTAGACAGATATGCGATACTAAACTATGTCAAATGTTCATGCACTCCATGCATGTGCAACACGTTGCATGTGCCGAATTAGAATGTAAGCATGCAGTTTAAGTCCAACATGCTTGCATACATACCTTTTTAATGCAGCAATTCTGAGGCTTCACATAATCACCGTTTTCACTTGTAAACTGTTCCATCCCTCTCTCCTCTCCTCTTTTAACACTCTTTCTCTCTGGTACTCTCTCTCTTTCTCTCTCTCTAACACTCCCACTCACTGTTCCCCTGAGAACTGAGGCGTCTGCCAATGTTCTCAAAATCTGGTGAGTGCCTGTGCGTGTTTTTGTATACGTGTGTATGCGTTCAGACAAAGGGTGAAAGAGATAAACAAAAGCTTTTCCTTAACAGTTGCGGATACAACAAACAGGTTTTGTAATGTTTTTTGTTTCACCTATAAAAACAATCAAATTAAATCTCATTAATTATGTCAGTGGGTTTTCAACACTCCCGGGCATCTGCGACAAGCAGCATTAATTCTGCCACAAGATCCGTCATTAATCTTTCCAAAACAAGAATTTCTCGGCAAAGTGCAAAAAAGAAAAAAAACAGCAGGGCTGTCAGATCTGAAATTTGCTGCTGGCCAGATTTTAAGCTGAAATTTGCTGTTTTTTGTACAGACTGATTCTTGCTGAGTTCAGCTGTCAGAGTATGTTTTGGTATTCTGTACAAGCACTGACTGCAGTTAAATCACAAAAATACTGTCAAAATCAATCATATTTATTCTCGTGATCTCATGGTAATCTCATGTAAATACACTAACCTGATTCCCACAACTAAAACAGGTCTACATCCTGGTTTCTAGAAATCTGAAGACAGCTTGCATGTTTTACAAACATTGTAAGGAATGCTACGGTTTCATGAAATTTCAAACGTTCAAATGAACAGAAGAAAGCATTTGATTCATTTTCTGGAACATCACAGGCTCGTGATGCAGACAACAGCTTACTGAATGAAGAAACCAGCCAAAGGTCTTCTGTTCAGACTTTCAGGCAATACAGAGCCATTTAATGTTTCCTCTGTTAATTATTTATCAAAGCAGAATGATTTTTATTTAAGTCAATTAAGCAATTTGATAGTGCTGCTCTAATGGTACTAGCTTGAACTTGAACTTAAAACAATGCTGAAACATGTATTCATTGATGTAGTGTTATTCTCATAATTTTAAAGAGATAATATACACCAGTCATTTCAGTTTACCAAAGAAGTCAGCAAAGGATGGATAATTTTGGTCCTGGATGCTGATCAACAAAGTATTGATCTGTTCACCATATTACAGTAAAGTCAAACGAAGAATTCCCCAAGGCTCACCTACGGGCTCCTCCCACTTCGTAAGGTGGAATGATGACCACTTTAACAGTGACCGATGTCCGCAGTAGGTCAATCATCTGCTCGTGGGAAAGTGTCACCGCAGCAACCTTGCATATCTCCACCAATCGGCTGCCCTGTCGGAGCCCCGCCTGCCAGGCGAAACCGTATTCCTCCACTTCAGACACGGTTCCATCCAAACGAACATGGAAACCCAGCTGACCTAAACCATTACGCCGTAACGTCATATCAGCCGTCTCGCAACCTATAGTCAATGCCTGCAAAAAAAAAGGATGTTGCGTCAAAACTACCAAAACAGAATCTGGTCAAATATATGTGAGTAATATCTGTGATGCTCTCTGCATCTCTTACCTTAAGTCTCTGCACCACTTCTCTAATATCCTGGGCGCTGCCCTCAGGTACCCGCAAGGCCACGTGGTCTCCTCTGCCATAGTAAATCTTTAGTGCAAGCCTCTCTGCCATCCAACCAATCACATCGGCACAGAAACAATTAAAGACGACCTCTTTGGTAGAACAGTCCGCCAGTATGACATACTCGTTGGAGATGGCAAGCGCACAGGGTAGCTCGGCACCCCCACCACTGAAGTCCTGCGCGAATACACGCCAAACAAGCGCCCCCGCTGCACCCATCTCTGCCCCCTCTCGGGGTCGCATACGTTCCTTACGTTTGGAGGCCAGAGAGATGAGATTGTTCAGTTTGCCAGCAGTGTCCAGTGGTGTTGTGGAAACACAGTTCTCTGCCAGTTCCCGCAGATATCCTTGGCGTGTACGGGTTGCCATTGCATGGAATTTCTCGGATTTGTGTGCAGCGTTCTCTGCATTGATAATCTTGGCTAGCAGGAAGGCACGGAACGCAGTGGGGTCACGGAACATCATACCATTTGAAGGCAGAGGTGGGCCAAAAGGAGGGACGTCCTTCATGCGTGTCACTGCCACACTATTGGACGAAATGTGTAAATAAACATTATTTCAACCAATCACAGTAAAGCTTACACTCACTGAACTGTATTGCTACATGGCCAAAAGAACATGAACGCCTGCTTGATGAACATTTAATTTAAAAACCTTAAATCTCTCTCCTTGCAGCTATAACAGCTTTATAGTTGGGAAAAGGCTTTTGCACAAAATGTTGGAATTGTGGGGAATTCAGACACAAGAAAATCTGTGAGGTCAGGTGATTATGTTTGGTCATGCTGGTTTACAGACAGAATTCATCCCAAAGGTGTATAGTTCTGAGCTTTGTGCAGGCCAGTCAAGCTCTTTCAAACCAGACTCAGTAAACAGTTTTTGTACAGACCTTGCTTTGAGCATAGAGGCACTGTCAAGCTGGACCAGAAAATGGCCTCCCCAAACGGTTGCCACAAACATGGAAGATGAACAGAATTCTATAGAATATCACTGTATGTCCTAAAATTAAGATTTGTTGGAATCATTGGAATCGTCAAAACGGTTAATTAAAAGGGAGTGTCTACATACTTTTGGCCATGTGGTGCAACTCAGTGATTAGCTACAGGCCACACATGCAAGGCTGTGCTTAGCAAGGGTTGCTATGGAAACATGGCCAACCTGTAGCAGGTGTTGTCAGAGCAAGGGTTGTGCACACGGACAATGACGAACACGTGCTGGAAGTGAGAGCGAATATTCTGTGGCGTGAAGGGGAGAGCTCCTGGCTCCTGGAATATAATAGTGACTATATCATTTCCTATGTGCCTCTTCCTGAGGAGCTGTGAGAGAAATAAAGGGGAGAGAACAAATACAAGTGAATAAACCAATGTAATAAAAAGCAACTCAACTTTTATATTTCCTAAAGATAACGTGAATGATGGTTGTCTGCCACAATGTGAGGATGTTGTGCTGGCTGCCAGGGTGTTGCAGCTGATAATGTACTCTTAGTGTTTTTCAGCATGTTGCTAGGGTGTTTAGGATGGTTGCTACATGATCAGTTACTAATTTGAAAGGGCCCATCCCCATGTATCAATAAAGTTCTGGTCCCTAAGACATAGCTAGGGCTTCTTCATTAATGTGTTTTTTACTTGTTTTATGGTGGCCACAAAAACAGATATAAGGGGAAGGGGAAGGCCAGGAGAGAGTGAGCAGGAGAAAGGAAGGATAAACTGTTTTCTGTTAAGGGACACAGAGAAAATAAATGTGGGAACTGGCAGAAATATCTATAGAGATATACAATGATTTTTCTGGTGAGAGACAGAGAGGTGTGAAGATGCTGTTAGCAGCAGTGCAGCAAGAATCTGTGGGACAGCAGTAAAAACATTCTAAGCTGTTCTAGATTTGCATTTCCTAAAGGAAGTGCTGGTGCTTCTAGAGCACCATAAAACAATTATATATTAGGCAAGCTTGAGTTTGGGCTTTCTGTGTAAACAAAATGATGAATCAGAGCCATTTTGCTATTGTCATGATACTTAATGCACATCATGATTTCTATCGTTAATGCAGGAGAATCAACACACATCTTGTCTAAATATGTACTTTGGCAGGGGACAATGCCAAATGCCCAAATGACGTACTGCATCTGCGATTGTGAAGTGTGAAAACAGTTGACATTTTGCTTATCACTATGCAAATATTACAGTGACATCATTGCTGACATCAGAATTACCAACATTCTATTATTGTAAGCCAATGAGACACTTTTAAATTCAAATCTTAAATTATTGGGATCTTAAGATTTTCAGATGAAGATTTTCAAATGGACTCTAGAAATGTAATCGTGCTGAATTAATTGAAGAATTTTACTTAAGCCTGTATTACACTACATGTGAAAGCAGAGTATTATTTAAGTAGCCATAATAACAGGTTACCACTTTTATGCCTATCTAAGCAAAGCAGTGTTGTGCAGAAAGAGTGTAACAGAATCATTTGTGCAAGTAGAGTTTAGGTACTCTATAGTGAGTGATCTATAAACCTATATAATCAGCACACGCTTTATAATGCAACATTACATGCTAGCACAATCTTTTATTCTGTAAACTGGACAGGATTATTTAAGTAGTTTAGCTACACCCTGATATATATCATTTGCATTTAGCTGTCATTTACAGAGTTTTTTTGGCCGATCAAATGTGTCATATGCTTACAGTTATATGGACTGAATGTACCTCAATCTAAAGAAATCAAGAGCTGACAGCAGAGGTGTTTAGAAAAAATGTTTAAAAACCTGTTAATTTCACAGTTATAAATAGACCATGAAATTACCTGTACGTGTCAGGAAGCAATAGACCCTGCCTACCCGTTCACAACAGTGTGAGGGCATCCATTATATAAGCTAATCTTTCACTGCATTAACTGCATATAATGACAAATCCATGGAAACACTGGATACAGACCCCCCCCCTTTCCTTAATGAGTCCTGAGAGGGACACTCCTGTACCCTGAGATTATTCTAAAACCCTGACATCCTTTTGTATTTCTCTTTAGGCACTACAACACACTCTCTTGTGAGCAGCGAGCCCCTGTGTATGTGCTGCTGCAAACAAGGGAGAATTATCTGACAAATGAACACTGCCCTCTGTAGGCTGTCTTAAAGGACTGCAGATGAATTTGCTTAAAGCTACAGTGTATCCCTTTTGTTCCACCAAATGGAAAATTATTGTCAAACAGGTTTCCTAAATGCTCTGCCCCTATAGCATGTCCCAAACTCATGCTATAGGTCGAGTCTAAAGTTGACATGTTGAACATGCTCAAACAAACAAACAAAACAATGTTTTGAAAGTGACACTTGTGTATGATTCATCATACAAAATATGTTTGTAATGTTTTTAACATGAACCCCTTTAAAGAACACGCTTGCACAAACACACCACCTGAAGGCAGTCAATGCCACATTACTAGAATGTAATCAACAGTATGGAAACAGCAGAGAGAACCACACCCTGCTCTGATTCACACATCAAAGCGTATTTAAAAAAGCAGGAGAGAAAGAGGAACCTGACAAAAACAAACAAAGAGAGACAGGGCAAGACCAATCCCTTTAACCAAATATAACCAAAATACATATCCAAGGAGTGGACAGCCAGAAGCTGTGGCCACTTGTGTTCCCCAAAAAAAAAAAAGCTGGCGAACTTTCCCTGAATTTACTGCCGCACTCCATAAACTTTAATACTTTTCCAGATGTTTCCTTGCAGACCGAGTCTGCCACATAAAGCCCATCACAAATACACTGGCACATTTGAGAAAAGCAAAGAAAATGAAGAGCACGTGAACCGTGTTCCTGGTTTTTCAGGTGGGAAAAGAGGGGGTGGGATCTGTCAGGATAAGTTGGGTCATGCCTCTTAAGAACAGGCTCTATACAGAGTCTTTGATGTAATAACATGCATGGATCAGTGTGTATGTGTGTCTCACCTGTTGAGGATTATTGGGCATATATGGAAGCATAGTGGACACGTGAAACATGATCTCGTAGTCTTGATAGGTGGTATACAGAGAGTGTGTTCCAGTTGAGTCCGCTGTTAAACACAAACACACACACACACACATATTAACAATTATGAAAATGCATGCACATGCAGTGGGTTCCAGAAGTCTGTTTACACATTGTCAAATCATGCTAAGATAAAATGGATCATCAGGTCTTAAACTTTACATTCAAATTGTTGCTGATAATACTATTTGTATTAGAAAAAAATTAAAATAAAAAAAGCAGCATTTTGACTAGTGGTCTCAGATATTCGGACCCCTCTCACATCTTAGCAACATACAAAGATCACTTGTCCAAGTATCTGATGAGATAAACATTCAAATCACATGTTCCTATAACATTCCTAATCACGTGTAATTATTGCTATTGAGAGTGTTTAAACAATAGCAGGGTTATTCCAAATTTAACTACCCTATCAAAGACAGTAGCGACTGGAGTCATTCATTCACTAACCTCTGACACTTATTCAGAGGGATTTGAGTGCTTCTGTGTTGTGACCGGCAAAACGTAAACATTTTCAGACGTTGACTCTTAAAGGTGCAGTTACATGTTTACGCACCAAGTATACACTGTACCCTAAGCCAAGCTGAGTGAGAATGTGTAACACCCTGTCACTTGTGAAATTTCAAGCATCAATGTTTCTGTCCTCACTTTTCAGTGAAAACAATGTATGATGCAACAGTCACAATCACAACATGTTTGATTGGTCTTGCCAAGCTCTTGGTATTCAAGGTTAGTTAGGATAAGAACTTTCTTAATATGGAACAGATATGATATATTTGCTTGATGTTTATTTATGTAATTAATCCACAGTCTAAGACAGAGACTCATGCTCACTTTTGGTATCTAGCTGGGCCGCATATTTGTTGAAACCCCTCAGACACACAGTTTCTCCCAGCAGCTCGAGGAAGGCGGTGAACGCTGGCGTAGCTTCTTCATTGTTGTACATCTCCTCCTCTGTGCTCTGTCCGGCCCGACACAGCAGGATGCCCACTTTGTGTTTCTGACTGAGCTGTAGACACAGATGCAAGCAGACATTCTTATTTTTTTAAACTATTTCTTTAAGAACTCAAAGACCTCAAGTTCTAGATACTTCATTGTACTTGTGACCCCTCACTCACCGCTTGCTCGTCCAGCTTTAGAAGCTGCTCTGTGACCTTGGGTGTGTTGAGAGACAGTCGTAGACAGGACACGCTGAGCTCTGGCAGCACGTACTCCAGAACCTCCTTTAAAGGCAGACCACGAACCGTCCCGTGTTTCGCTGTGGATGGAACTGCATCTTCCTGGATCGCTCCTCGAAGCGTGACCAGCTGCGGCAGCCATGTGGAGAGAAGAACACACATCAACCATCATCACTAATAACTAAATGTCTTCAGAGCATGTGACAGAACATGAAAATGACTGAAAAATAGAAAAACTGTGCCGGTGTCCAGAAGTGCCCACTGTGTGGCATCATTTCTCCACTGATTCTTTGATCCATCACATGCGGCAGCTCACATCCTCTTTTAACCTTTCACATGCTGATGCTATTGCAGTCATCAGCTGTATGAAGGTAAAAATGAGCGCAGTATACACGCATGGAACGGTTTTAGTGGCGTTTGTTTCTGACTGTCTGTGGTTTAAATCACACATCTAAAGATGTCATAAGATCTGTCACATGGCCAGCCACACACTCAATCATTCTAATCAAACCCCTGGCCAAAATAATGCCCTTTAGTGTTAAATGTTTTGCCTTTTGCACAAATGACTGTGACCACATCTCATAGTAACAACTGTGTGTGCGTGTGTGTGTGGGTGAACTGAAGACTCTGCATTGTTCAAAGAGGGTAAGTTTGATGTGTCCAGGCAGCCGTGTAATCTGACTAAAGTCAGTACAGCTGCAGTCATAATAGTAAAGCTCAGCATGTTTCAAACACACATTCAGGCTATTACTAAGCAAAAGAAACAGTAGGGTCACCATTGCAACCATTTGCATGGTTATCATCAAACACGCTTAGAAATTTATTTTACTTTTGTTATTTTAAAACTACAGGCTTAATAGTAAGGAATTTAGTCTCAGAGCACTTAACACTCCCTGGTGACATTTTTTGTGGGGTTTTTTTGTGTAATAATGAAAACGTTATTTGTTAGCAACATTTGCCATTTAGTAACGCTGTTGGTAAACAAGGTGCTTTTGTTTCCATAACAACAGGAGAGTTTAAATGGCCTTACACACAATGTAATGCATTCAGATACTAGACAGAGGTAGATGAACTGCAACAGTGGCCACACACATACTGTACCTTTGCATCAAAAACAAATAGGACATGCAAACACTATGGTATTTTACACTTGAGCCTGTTTTTAATTCCAGCATACAGAATGCAAGTTACTTTTGTTAAGCAAGCCATCTGGATTTGATTTATAAATAAATTACAAAATGAAACTGTTACAATGCCAAATTTCTAAATGTTAAAATGTGTTTAAAAAGATCTTTAATGAATTCCGCATGTAATATATTAACTTTTACGCTTCACATTGCAGCACATTGTTGTTTGGGTCATTTGCAGAATGATAATATCAAAATCATCACACAAACACATTTGTTTGTGATTACACAGCATGCAATACATGTATTTCTCAGTTATACACACCTCACTGGTGCGGAAGATGATTCTGTGTTGATACTGGTCCTTCAAATCTTTGGTATCGTCCAGTTTCTCTCTGCGAATGCTCAGAGCCACAGGCCCCAGCTTCTCATCAGTACCAAAGTAGTTCCAGTGCTCTGCAAATAGAGATAGGGAGAGAAAAAGAGAGAGAGAGACAGAGAGAAGAGAGACAGAAAGAGACAGAGAAGAAACAGACAGGCAGGGAAAGAGAGAGAGAGACAGGCACAGAAAGAAAGACAGAGAGACAGAAAGAGAGACAGCAAAAGAGGATGGATGAAAAGAGAGATCACAAAAAAAATTAATTTCATTAATTAAAACAGAAAAGAGCATAGAAATGCATTAATGAGTAAAAACAATGAAGCGGAGAAAAGATTAAGTTGACATGAAGCATGATAGATGGAAGAACAGGACACAGGGGACAAAGAAAGGAGATTTATAAGGAAAACTTTCAACGCTGCTTAAAGTAGGTCACAGTGGGATAAACGACATTAGTCAATGTCCGGTTGGCTCTGGGACTTCCTGTAGGTACATTTAAATCCAATACAATACCATGAACAAAAAACCTAATACAACGCTGCTTGTATACACGATTTGAAGTCTATGTCCTTCAAAGTGTCTTACAGGGTTTCGTTGTTTGCAGTGGGGGGGCATTTATCCCAAAACTGGTGATATACAAAACTTACCTAGAATTTAACGAGAAATTGTCATTTAAACAACCAGAAAGAGTTCCACTAAACTTACAAATGTGTATGCTGAACATGCTTTTAATACGCACACACGACACAGTTACTGTTCCCAGAGCATTTCCAGACATAATAACCAGTTAATGAGTTATCGGTGATTCCTCAGTAAAGAGGAAGTGAGCTGTCTGACCTTTGCTATCAGTCCATGATTCAGACCAACAACTCTGATCATTAAAAATCAACAAATGTGAAGGGAAAAAAATGCATATTGAGCGATTCATTAATCAGGAAAGTATATGCAATTTTGCGAGCAGTCGGCAATGTTTTTCTCTGTACTGTACAGCCCTTTTGTAATAGGGATACGGGAAACAATGTTATACCCAATGATTTACCGTTGCGTCCAATTATAGCAGTGTTTAAAAATACTAGATGGACAAGCATAAGTGTTTTAATGGGAATGTGATATCCTTTGATTTTCCACTATTAATTTCTTTTTGGCATTTATTCTAATGTTTCTGTAATCTGTCAAGCCAATGTCTCAGCACAGGATATGATGTGAGCTATTTTGTGGGGGTATTGAAAGCTCAGGAAACTTGAGTTGAGAGAATTGTACGTTTCAGGAGTGTGCAGATATGGGATTTTAAAAAGCACAGCAAAGCTTTTGATACTATGCAGGGTGCTGCCTTCCCAGACCAAATCTGTACCACAGTTCGGCTATAACTTCAACATGCATCCATGCACGCTAAGGTTTTATTATCTTAAACAAGGTGTTGCTACACTGGAAAATAAAGCAAACACATTCACAGCTGATAAGTACTTGACGCCACAAGGAAAAATACCTTGGCTGCTGACGCATTCTTACTCAATAAGTTAAACATTTAACAGCCAAATGTGAGAAATCACACAATGAAAAATTCTTAAGAAAGCAGAGCTCAAAGGTGAAGTGTGTAATCTTCTCTATGTTATAATACTTTCAGCCCAATATGCAGAGACAAGGGTGCCACTCTCTCAAAAAGCATGAACACGTGGTGCTATCAAAACATTGCTGTTTGTCTGAGCATTCCGACACGGCAGCGCTACCTCAACCAATAAAATAAGTTTTGGGCGGGGCTATCTGTTTGATTGGCCAAAGAAAATAGTTTGGAACTAATTCATTTTGCAAATCTTGCAAGTGGTGCCAAAAATACACACTTCGCCTTTAACAATATCTGGGCTGCTTTTGGCATGTGCCCTGGTGGTCAATGGAAACAAACTTTCCAAAAACAGCTTTGGAAGACTGAAAAGTCTGAAAAGTTAACCTTTATCTGGGCAACTCTTCTCATAATAAACATAGACATGTAATTAGCAGCATTTAGATAAAGCTGCATCTGTAAAGAATTATCTAATGTGGCTATGAGATGATGATTATTCTATTTTTAGACACTGTGGGTTTTTTAATATAACACTGGCATTTTGCAAAGGAAGACCTTTAGCGAGATCAACATTTGGGAGGCAGATGTAGTAAGATATGTGCTGTGAGTATAGTTTTACTTATAGTGCTTCTATTGCTTAATAATGTAAGAGAATAACTGTAGCATTTCCAGTTACTGTGTGTGATTGACAATTGATTGACAAATGAAGGAAACTGTGGTTGTCCTTCACGTGCACTGGGTGCTGTTTCGAATGCAATTCAAAGGCAGACAGGTGATCTTTTCCAGACACATCTTTGTTATGCTGGTTGAAAGTGCCTTTACAATCTGACATCACTAAGTGGTATAAATATATACAATTATATATCTTCTGTGGAAGGCGCAAGACCATAAAATGTTTGACCAATTGAAAGGATGTCCTACTTGCCTGTCGCACTATGTATTTGCATACCTCTGTGCACTATTGGAGGAGGCATGGCTTTGGAGACAAACAGAGGACAGAATACTATACTTTCAAAACTAAGTTGCTATTGCTAGCCTCTTTGAAATTTTCTACCTTACCTTTAACTATAATATTAGGTAATAAAGTACGCAGTGAGCCAAAATCCAAATACAGAAAAACATAGATAGATATTAGATATATAGATAGATATTGATAGTATGTTGATATAGGCTATATTAATAATGTCCTACCTTTCCCATAGAAGTGCTCATGGTAGTATCTAGCACCCAGGTCAACGTGCTCGATGCAGTGCTGCTGCAGTCTCTCTAACCTGGTGGCCTGAGCTTCTGGTGTCACCTCTAATTTGGACACACTAGCATTACTGCAGCATGGACGCAGCCTGGCCTCCACCATGCTGCCCTCTCCTCGCTCCGCCCAAGAGCTCAGGAAGCTGACATTACGCTCCCCGAAGCTTCCAGTCTCATTGATAAAGTGCGGGCAGCTGAGCAACAACTGATGCTGGGAATTGGGGTTAACATTGGCTGAACCAGCCTGCTCCGGGTATTCCAGGCCTAAGGTTGAGCCCTCTGACAGGTCTCTAACACTGAGGTCATCAGTGCTGGAAAAGCTGGGCTCTATGCCTCCCAGGGCAAGCGCTCTTGAAACTGCCAAGGAAACTGCAGCAGATGATGCGGCAGAGGAAGCAGCCGATGCTCCGGTGGCCGTGTTTCTCCGCTGAGCGGCATAGCTGCGACAGGCTGCTGCCTCGTGCAAGTCAAAAAGAATGCTCTGAGCGTCATAGTGGGCAAAACTGCGCACACAGAGCCAGAGTTTGGAAGACGATGTTTCTGAGGATCGCGCTTCATCTGCATCGCCCCGCGGAGTTTCCGTTTCACCTCGACTGGAGCTGCGGAGTTTGCGAAATAAGGAGGAGGTGCCTAGAGACGACTCTGTGCCCCCGCTCTTCTTGCGTACACGACTCTCAGGGCGGTCATCAGGACGTGGAGTCGATGTGAAGGCATGCGAGGAAGGTCCATCTAAAGAAGCTGGTGCACCAAGCAGCTCTCCAAGCTTGGCAGGGGCTGTACTGCGCTGGTCTGGTCGTTCCTGTTGAAACTGGCTGAGCATATCAAAGAAGCTTTGTTCAGAGACCGCCTGCACATTGATGGAAGAGGTACTGCCATATTCTCTGAATAAATGGCCTTCGACTTCTGTCTCATCCTGTTCGCTCAGTGTAATCTCGCTGTTGGAGCGCTGTCGTAATGGGGCAAATCCCGGAATTCGAAATCGTGGGGGTGTGCCCGGAGCCACCAACCGGCCCGCTGATTCAGGGAAGTCATTGTCTCTGGTGCCTCGCTGGGGCAACCTTGTCAAGCCTCCATGTGTGAGCCCATCTTCACTATTGTGGTCTTCTTGATGACTCCCCTGGCCATTCTCAAGCAGTGATTCCCGTGACAGTGCCCTGCGTGGAGGCCATTCTGCAATCCGTGCTCGAACCCCCATTTTGGGCACAGAGACACGAGCCGGGGCTGGATCGCCCATGGAAGAGTGGCCATTATGTAGGGGTAGACGGAGGAGGGGAGGGGGAAGTGGTTGGGAGAGAGGGGTGGCACACACCCCTGTGTCTCTGTACATGTTCAGGGAGCCCAGTGTAGTCTCAGGGCCGAAGAGGGTAGCACGGGTTGTGTGGAAGAGAGCATCCTGGACCGAGACTGCTGGTGTTTAGTGAGAGGAAGGAGGGATGGACAAGCCCACACTTCTGTATCCTCCGTCTTCTACACTCATTTGTTTGGTGAGATTCTTCAGACCAATCACAGCGAAGCTTAAAGGCCACTTAAATTAGAGACCTGCAAAAAGACAAGAAACAAGAAAGAAATTGGTACAACACTACATAACTATTAAATTCTCTTTACAAACAAGTTGCTTAAAATTAGATATGTAAAACTTGGCCTCATTGATAACATCTGTAGGATTGTGGCTGCTATTATTATTTAATGAACCTTAACATACCACATACTCCACTTTAGATTCTCCCAACTTCTTTCAGAGAGAAGCCAAATAAAACTAAACATTAAACCTGGAAGACAAAGACCAGAAAGGCTGGGCTGGGAGAGGAAGTAAGGTGAAAGGATTTCAGAAATGTATTTCTCATACTCTCTTCAGACTAATCTCTAATAGTCTTATGGCAGTTCTTCTGTCATAAAGCCACAAATTTCCCCTTTTTAAGAACTCTCAGCTACACTGATTGACCATAATTATGCATATAAGCAGTCAAGAACCATTATTCACTGCCTCTGAATGTGTCCTCATTTTCAACACCACAGAAAATATTCTTACTGACAATCAGAAAACTTGCACAAGGGAATGGGCCATTAGAGCTGTTTAAGAATCGCTATAAAAAATACAATGGCCTTGGTGAAAACATTCACTGAAGTATCTTTGCAAACAACAGTTAGTTGTAAATGCTAACCTAGCAGTTGCCCTTGGGTAACATTATCTAATGTGAAACAGCAGGTGCAGATGTTAACTTTCAAAAGGAAGTGTCAATTAGAGGATAACCGGACTATTAAGTCCAATGGTACAAACAACCTTCAACCTCCCCCTCATCTTGCTAATCTCAGAAGCAAACAACTACAGGGGAATGTGAAAGGTAACATCTGCACCTGTGTGTCAAACATTAGGACACAAGGATGTGTTTTAACATTTGACCAGCCCAACACAGCAACAATGGCTTGAAAGGCACTAAAAGGAAGTGTCAATCAACAGTTATGCCCCGCCCCAAAATGCCCACACCCAGAGCTCCACTGGCTGCATGCCAGAGCCACACAGTGTTAAGTGAGCACTCCTTGAGTGCTAGTGAGGTCTAAAGAGGTGCTGATAGATTTAGCAGCCATGAAAACTATCACCTTGATTACATGACAGGTGTAACAGATGGCACCTCCGTGTCAGTTGTTGGGTCAGCAGGGCAAAGCGTCCAATCACCTGAGAGACAGCTGACTTAGTAAGAAAGATTAGGACTGTGCCCACATTCAACTGTATACAAAAAGGTTACATAAAGGCTCCGTGATGGATTACTAACAGCATTTGCGGAGTGTATAATCAGGTGGACTGTTTTATAGGCTTAACCGAGAATGGCAAAGCAAAGGATTGTGATTCAGTCTAAATTGTAAATGACACTTTTAAACTCTGTGACGGAGAGGAACCCCCTCAAGATTCCACATTTCCACATCTCTGTCCCTCACCGTGAACAAAAGACAAAATGAAACTGACAGGAAGCCAAAGCACAAGACAAACACAAAAAGGCAGGATATAAGGGAGAGGTAGACGCAAAGCAAACAGCGCAGATTGAAGAGAGGAAATCTGACAGGCTTTGTGGCAGTGGAATCCAGAGTGGGAATCTGAATTCCCATGACTCGCTTTATTTTAAAAGTCGAATAGAATTAGGCTGCACTGCAGTTCAGTATCTGTGAGAAACCACTCAGCATTGCCTGTTAATCTACGCAACTTCATATTTACATTTTTCTCTCTCTCCGTTTTGTACTTTATCCATCCACATATCCAATTCAGCAACAGTCATTACTTGTCACAATGACAGAGAGAGGCTGTGTTACAGTAATAATAATTTATGGGACATCTCTGTCACTCAATTCAGTGGCATTGTGCAGAGAGCTCATTACTGGCTTAAGAATGGAATGGCTACCCCTCACACAAATAAAACCCACCCTCAACATTTTTCTCATACATCGCGGCTCTGAGGTGAGATTTAGGCTCAATCCCTCCCCAAAGAACCATTCTGTCAGGGAAATGTTCTTTATTACTCTGTATTTCTAGATCAGTCTTAAATGTACTACATGACTGGAACCTCAAAACTGGTTCCAAAACACAGTGAGTTGTACAGCCTCATACAGCAGCACTTTCGTGGAACCACACAAGTGACTTATCTGGAACATTCTACATAAGGACTATACATGCCTTAAAAACAGCACTTTCTATAAGCAGACTTGAAAGCTCTCTAATGAATCCAATTCCAAGTCATGTTTTCAAAATGTTAACCGATACAAACAGTTATCTGTTCACAATACTTTGCTGACTATTTTTTTTGCAGTTTTTACAACTAGCTATGAAATATATTCATGAAGTTGGTGTTTAAATCATTTATCTGATGGCTATCATATAACAATGTTCAAAACGGTTTATTCATGAAACACATCTAGAGGCCACAACTTACTATACACAGTACAATCCAGTAAGAACTACAAACACTGAGTCTTTCATTACAAACTGCATGTAGTTATTCATAATGTTTGCTCTTAGCTATGCCACTGGCAACAGTCCCCAAATTCAAACGTACTGCGGAGAGCAGCCACAGAGCTGCACTGAAGGTGGCTTTTTGTTTTAGTGATTAAACAAGCACTTCAAGGCGAGTCTGTGAAAAAGCTTCACGCCCCACATTTGGCTAATGCCACATCCCAACACAAGTTCACAACAACAGCTGCGAAAGAGAAAAAAGACCTTTCTCCCCAAATTCACTTTTCTCAGTCTATAAATTATTGTTTTTCTGTGCCTAAATGAACTAGGGAAAAAAGTACCACGTGTGAGTTCACAGATGCTTTACAAACTAACACTCCTGGGAACTAAGCCTACACCCAGTGCCAGATCTCAACGACTTCAAACTGTTTTTAATTGCTCACATAATAATTTTCTCAGATTCTGCTAGTTCAAACTGAGACCACACAAACACATACAAACATATACACGCTCAAAGGAGACATAATTGTATGATCTTAATGGTGTTACAACTGTTAGTCAAGGCTGAAAATTTAGCAGTTATAGCACAAACATGCTGTGGTGACAAAAGATTCTGTTCTTACATCTATATTCCATCCTTCTCACAGAAAAATGTAACTATTTTTTGAGGTGGCGATTTCGTATAAATTTATACAATATAATTTGTACATAAACATGTTTTGAGAGAAAGATCAAACATGAAGGTCTACTCTTACCCCAACCCAACCCTAACCATTACTGGGTTGAAAGCAGATTGAACAATGAGACATTATACATCAAATGCATATGAATCGACCATTAAATCACTAAAACGTAAAATAGTTACGAATTGCCACAAGATTGTATATCCTGCACTGTCCACTTGTAACTGAATCATCAGAATTGGATGTTAATACCAGGTAAAAACTGCGCCTGTAAGGATTTACAACTTTACTGTCTTGTAATCATTCTGTAATTGTTCTTGCATTTCCATTTGAGTGTTGCCTCTGAAATGAACAACCTCTCCCTCATCCTTGCATCAGCCAGTTAAAGACACAGACTGGTGTTGGTTTGTGAGCCCTGGGGCTTTAAATCACACTTGCTCGCCCTCTCTCACACATCCTCAACTGCATCCTACAGCCAATGACTCTGCGTATACCTGCCAAAGACTACCAGGATAGGATCTGTCAATCGCAGCACAGCTTGCTTCCTCCACTGACTTCCTGTCACTTTGTTTTTGGGGTGTCAGACATGAGCCCCCTGGTGTTGGCAGCTGTCAGTGTACATTTAAAAAGGAAAGCCTAGGAAATGAGGGTGGGGGGTGCGTTTGATCAGCCCTGTAGGGTTTACTTGACTAGGTGTGAAGGACAGAGGAAAGCTTGTGATGCAGGAAATTATGGGTGAGGGTCACAGTGAACTGAAGAAGGTCAATACTGCATTTCAGATTCGCCTCCGCTTCATGTGTGCTCATCATAATCCCTTAAATCACTAAGATAAGCGGCAAAGATCAAAGGTGCATAAAATCAATAGCGAGAGTGAAAGATAATCAATAAACAAGTACAAACACATGCAAACCTGAATTGCAGATTAGGGCTCGACTGTGTGAGCAGGCCACAGGGTGGGAGTTAGCAAAACACACAAAGAAACACACAGTTAGCATGAAATCACCTTATATAAGGATTTGCAAAACCATCTATTCCTCAAAGCTGACTTATCAGGAAACACATTTTACTTTCATTGCCAGATAGATTTGAGGGGATGAATTTGAGATGCTTGTACCAGAGTGTGTGACACTAATGCCAGCAGAAGAGAGTCCTCTGGAGACCAGGTGCTTACTAGGAAATGCCCACGTGTGCCATCTGGCTGGCATAAGATCAAATAGTACACAGGTGTTCAGGATTGTAATTGTAACAGTGAGACCAACACTACTCATGTAATCTGAGTAAGCACCTGACCAAAAAGAAATGAATTGCTGTTTTTATAAACAGGGTGACTAATATCCCAACCGTACCTGGTGGCACTAGAATGTAACACAGACCCATTTGTTAAACTATGCACGCAACAGACACTTGCATGCGACCTTGTAAACCGTGTAAACACCAGATTGCTGTTTTAATTGGGTAACATTGGAGACATTTACACAAGTTGGTCAGCTGGATCGGCAAACCAGAAACTAGACTGAAAAAACACAAAAGAGAAACTGAATTCCGCTCAAGGGCAACAAAACCCGAAACACCAGTTTGTCCCGAGGGCTCCTAAACACAACAGCACAAACACACGCATGAGCTTGCTTTGTTCAGGTCACACTTTATCACACAGTACAAGAACACAACAAGGCAGAGGAAAAACAGGTCAGTCCACACCAGACATACAAATCAGGTGACAAGAGACAAACAAACGAGTCTGCGTGCCGAGCATCCTTTCACGTGCACGTTTACTGCGTCGTTCATCTCTTCAACAGGGCTCTTTTACCACCAACAAACATCCCTTATTGTGTAACCGAAGGAAAACCATGTGACATGTGATTTTACTTAGCTGTTGCAGGTAAGCTAGGGAGATGCCTACCTAGACTGCAGTTTTAGACATCACAGGCCCTTTCAAACAATAAACTAGAATGTTCACATTTAACTGTCAAATACGCTTACGATGCCTAAAAAATAGTACTGTCTCTGTAGACAGCTCGCAAGGTTGTGTTTGTGAAAGCAAGTGTGTTGTAGTGAACATAGTTTCTGCTATGTTCAAATAGTTCCTGCTTGTCCGTGATGGTCAAACATGCTAAGCAAGCAGCTCACTAGTTTCTAAAAAACTACCTCACGCAAAAATTAAAATTCCTTTATCATTTACTCACCATCATGCCATTCCAAACACCTTTGACTTTCATTCTTTTGTGGAGCAGAAGATTATGAAGATTATGAAGATTATGAAGTACATTGGTAACCAAACTACACTGGCACCCATTGACTTTCAACATATGGTAACAAAACCACAAAGATGTTTCTCAAAATATGTTCTTTTGTGTTCCACAGAAGAAGAAAAAGTCAGTCGTGTACATGAACGCAATACTGGAGAAATACAGCACTGTAAAAATGAAGTGCTCTGTAAATTAAGCTGTGAGATACAGGTCAGTCATCTGACCTTTGTGGGCAGAGCTGAGCTGTCAGAAGATGGAGTGATCTGACAAAAAGACCACTTTAAGACCCCAGCATCATTACTACCTGCTGCTATAGAAACAGCAGCTCACCACAGCAACAGTACTTGGACAAGCTATTATTATGTGTGAGTGCAAGTTGGTCTGAATTTTGGACCAACAACAAATTTTTAGAAGGAAAAGCACAGTGAGAGAATGATAAACAATGTGGCATATGACAAAATAAGGAGCTTTTTATTATGAATTATGTGTTACACGTCATAAATGTGAACTAACAGTAGATGAGGCATGTGTGTGTCTTTGTGTCAGTGCCAACCCTCAGGCATCTAGCCACTGTCTCCTTAGACAATAGAGTCATAGCATAGCTGATGGGTACGAGCTGACAGCTACTGCTTTAGCCTTTATACTGCTTATACGGCTCAGACTCTTTCTCTCACTCACACACACACACATACACACACACAAAGATTTGGAATGCCTTCTCGTAGCATGAGACATCAAAGGAAGATTATGCCTGATTCATAGCTTACTCATGAATTTTGGGTTTATCTATCACACACAGACACCGCTAGCAATTAATAACAATTAATCGAAAAACCAAGAAAGATTACAATGCCTGTTGCATCATAATTTTCGGTTTGTGTGTATTTTTAGTGCAATCACAGACATGTCTGTAAGTCCAAAAGAGCCTGACTCACAGATACTAAATTTCATGAACTGCAGAAGTCATCTGAAACTGTAAACTTGCTATTACAGCTTTGCTAATTATAATGCCATGTGAATGTTTCAGTACTGTTGTGTTGCTCGATTTATTCAAAATTTGTTTCGAAAACATTTTTCTTTTTCATGCTGCTAAGAGGGCCAACAGAAAGCTAGCTGTTGTTTTGATTTACAGACAAATAAGTGCAATAACTTCATGTAGTAAACAAAACTATATTAACAAATTCAAATAACTTAAAATAATACCGATTTTAATATCAAGAAAAAATTAGCTCAGACAGAGCAACCGCTCAGACACACAGTTAAAAATAAGACAAATTGTGTGTGTCTCTGACCTGTTAGACACACACATCAGCTTACTGAAGTACTGGCAGGAGACACGTTCCGCCACACAAACAATTCGTACGACGAGAAACATTATGGCTTGACAGACTCACATCCATCAATACTGATCAATTCAGCTCTAGTTACTTACTGTCCCCACACTGGCCAATTGTTTATGTGCCGGTGAAGTGTGTGTTTTGGTAATGTGTGTGCGAGATGGTCGAGATCAGCTGACAACAGTTGGTATCTGTATTGGATTGTGGGCCCGTGCAATACACACCTATGTTTTGAGTCACACCATGCATTTGACACTCTCAGCTTTGTCACTGAGAATTTACAGCTTTGACTGCCACAACTGCAAATCACATTACAGCCCAGGACTGCTTCACCATGACAACACATTACATCATGCTCCACTTCATCCAATTAGGCTTGCCAAGGCTCAAAATACAGCACACCCAGGCAGTGGGCAGAAAGAGGGTATTTTGAGGTTACGCACACAGCCAGCATTCTGTGAATGGACCTAAAGGGGCAAACATGCATGCTTGTCTATGGTGCATGTTTTTGAGTCACCTACTGTGAGCGTGACTGTTTTTTTGTCTGTGTGCCTGCGCATGCTTTACAGTCAGTGCCTCGAACATTCAGAGTTACGAGGCAACCCTCTGCGACTTCAAGAGGTCACTGAGGTCAAAACCAAGTACGACTGAAAGCAACAACAACAAAAAGAATCTGTTAGAGCTGTGGAACAATAGATATCCATGAAAACTTGCCCTCACAATTCTGGATGTTGTGTTCTGCATGTTTGCCAGGGCACGGTTATGACAGTTGCCGAAAAACAACAAGAAAAATAAAATTCCCTCAAGGGGAGATTAAAAGACTAAAACAAGAGCTGTGATGTGCCGTCACATTTACAGCACAAAACTTTCTCTGAATAATGTAGAAATATCTGCTAGGCTGACTATTTCAGTCTCTCTGCTTTCCGAGGATTTCTGGTAAACGAGCGAGTTAGTCACCAAACACGGAGCAGCATCTGCCTCTGAGCACAATCTGTGTGATGTAATGTCTCTGCATTTGTGCTGCTTTGACATTACCAAAGCTAAAAAAGTCTCCTTAGTTCATCTTTTCTCCTGCTGGTTTCTTCTACTGTCAGACTCTTTAAGCGGTCAAAAGCTCTCAAGGACAATGTCCTGCCTTTTCCCCTCAAATTCAGCATGTTGACAGCTGAGAATTGCAGTGATTGTGGAGACATAAAAATTACATCCTGACATTCAGATACAAGCGTGACAGATCATACGGCTTGCTGACAAACCCCACTGGCACACGTTCTGAGACTGAGAGATGCGTGTGATACAAAAGATATTGCGGTACATTGAGTTTGGAGAAGCCAATACTTACAGTACATCCACTGAGATCTGCTGTTAAACGGCTCTGTGGGGAGCTTGCACAGGGTTGAAGGGATTGTACTTCCCTCATTGTAATCTACAATAGGACAAGTACATGGACCTGAGGGAAAAGGTAGCAATTAATGTTTGTGTGTAATATATATTATAATATGTTATAATATGTTTATATGTTTATATACAAAGGTGCCCTGCCTTTTTCTTTCCTGTAATATGCTAATGAGGACGGGACAAACACTGCTATGAATATATATTATAATATGTGTGTCGATAAGACAAAGGTGCCCTGCCTTTTTCTTTCCTGTAATATGCTAATGTGGGCGGGACAAACACTGCTATGAATATATATTATATGTGTGTCGATAAGACAAAGGTGCCCTGCCTTTTTCTTTCCTGTAATATGCTAATGAGGGCGGGACAAACACTGCTATGGGAACAGGCAGGTGTATAAGAGCACAAAGTGGGACAACAAGTCAAAAAGTCAAGCGTGTGTATGTGTGCCGCAGGCGTTGAGAGTGGTTACATGCATGTGTCGCTGAGTGGAAAGGGAAGGTACCAGACAGATCTCTGGGAAACCTTAAGGTGTCTGAGTTTGTTTATGTAATGATACGTTCAGCATGTCGGAACAGGCAGCTATCAGATTTATTTAACCACTTAGTGTGCGCTAACTTGCATTATTCAGTTATCAGAAATAAGCAGTAGAATGTTAAGGGGAAACGTTTGCTTGCCACTGTGAACATCACTGTTTTCAAACTCGCTTCCTCCGCCATTAGCCATACAAAAAAAAATTCAACCACCATTGGTTGAGACAATTGTGCTGTGTAAAATATGAGTTTTAAACACTAAAACACACAATACACCTTAAAACACTCTTTCACAAATTGATTAATCACAATCAGACTTGAAAAATGAATAAAAAGCAGGAAATGAACTTTATAGCAAGAGTAGAGGAGAAACTCGAGCGATATAAAAACCATAAAAAGAAGGACTGGGGAGATCAGTAGCGCAGTGTGGGCCCTGAGTTTGACCACTGCTTTAAAATGGAAGACTTCAGGCCTCAGGCACAGTCTCAGTATGGCTGCACTGCAACAACACACACATCAAACAGCCTTTACATGCTGTTCAGTCCAGTTCTCACTTCATATATATATGTCAAGAGAACATACAGTAAACACCCACTAAACTCAACAAACAACTATTCATATGATCCTGAGAATCATCTCAAGAACATTTCTTGGTGTTATCTCATCTCTTACACCTAAACTTGACTCTGTTTTTCTCTAAGTCGCTGCAGATTCGTGATAAAGCCCACATGGCTTCGGAACTCATACTGTACACAGAAACATACACTCATGACAGTCATGTCACTTCATGTCACACATATTTTTGTCTTCCAAATCAAAAGGCATCTCTCATATCTCATATCCGTGAATCCTCTGGCTAGGAAAGATCCCTTTGTAGGAATTCATGCTGGGCTGTACAGCTTTGTAATTAATGGGCTGATGGTACTTTTAAAACGCTATTGGTCAAAAGAACTAATTAAATATATCATATATATATATATATATATATATATATATATATATACACATATATACATACATATATATATATATACACACACATTGAGAACGGTGAACAAGCAGTACCAACACACACACCTAGCGCTATAAAAGAATCTCTCAATGACAATCGGTAGGAGAGCTGCCAAAGAGGCAATTTCCATCTATTATGGCTCCTGACTAATTACTCTCTTCCGTTCCAAGAAATGGTAGAAATGATGCAACAAGAGAAGACGACACCATAAGTGCCCGGCAACGTGAATTTTACAAGGTATTCTGCCATCTTAAAGTGAGTTTAACTGTGAAAACAATACGGTGGATTTCAACATTTTTATTCGGTTTTAATTACTCAGGTGTACATAAATTTAATTTTAAAACCTGGAACATCAAGCTAATGTACTCGTGTAAATAAATATAAGTAGAGTTTTTATATTCTATGCTGAGTGAGCACTAAACACTGCACAGAGACCCAGCGAATCAGAACGCAGCTTACGTGAGACATCAATAACAAAGCATCACTGTTTCTCTTTTCCACCACACACTATGCACAAGGGCCACAGAGTTAGGTCACCATTGTAAACACACTGCATATGACATTTTGGGATTTTTAAAGTGAGGAAGATGTGGGTTAATTCTCAATAGTGTCATTTACCAAATGAGGAAGAGATGTGTTAGTTTAGGGAAGAGGGCGTCTGTGATCTGTTTGCTAAAAGACAGCATGTTTGTGAAACTGCGACCTGATGACACAATCATGAGCTATTTTCGGTAATATTAACAGACATTAGTGGGTGGCTGGTATAGATTTGTTTAACTGATGATGCTAATGGCAAAATCTCAAAGGCATGGAGGCCAGAGGGTTATATGACTTTATTTTTAGAGGATGTATGAGCCATGTCTGAAACAGCTGTCTTGCTGCCTAGACAATCGATCACTTAAAAAGCCCATTGGTTTGATAATCTATTATCTAATGCAAAGACATTACATGTTTTAAAATGTGGTTCAAGCATCCAAAAACACTTTGCTAGTAAATTTGATTGAATTGCTATAAAGCGCACCGCACCAACAGATTTACATTCTTTGAATGTTCTGAGTACTATTAGCGTCAAGCTAATAGTAATCGTCTTTTTAAAAAGCAAATGTTTTTAATGTTTTCAGAAACACACACTTCTATTGTTTAGAGAAATCCTCCAGGAACTGAGGATCTGGCAGGGTATCTCAACCTCATGTTTGACCCAGGGCAGGAATGTAGGGATTCGGGCCATTTCCTCCAGCTGTCAGCCTCTAACTCTTTATCCACAAAACAACACTTATCTCCTCTAATGTTTAACTGTAATGTCCTCCATCATTTCCATACAAACATTCTCTTGTTTAGTCTATTTTCTTCATTATACTACATATTTACGCCTTTCATGCAAGAATAATTACAAAGATAAAACATATTATTTGAGCATTACACTCTATCCACTGCAATCGAAGCTTACTGTAAATATTTCAGGCTGATTTGGTGCACCATTTTCACCTGAGGCAATTTATATTGTCAAACAGGGTCAAAGGTAAGATGTAACATTATACCCTGATGGGGAAAAACATGCATCAGAGGGTTAAACAAATTTTCTCTTCTCTTCTTCTAGCCACAACTGCTGCCTCTCTGTTTAGTGTCTTCTCTAGTGGCTAACGTCTGAGTCTACGCAAACACCCGCAGGGGTCCTGATAATGATGACAGCCTACAGGACTGAATTACATCGCCACAGCTGCTGGAGCTCCATCCATCTCCCGAGTGAAAACACACACACACACAAAAAAAGCGTAGCCCAGTTGGGGCACACATGACTGTGTGTAAGAGCGGGGGTCATAGGAAGGGTGCAACATGCTAATTAATTTCTAATCATTGAGCTGTCAACACCAAAAAACAGCAAAGGAGTTTATGAGGGACAGAGAATTAAATGAAATCAAAAATTAAAATACGTAATTCCACTTTCTAAAGAAAACAGTTATTCCAACCAGAAGAATAAGTCATATAGGTTTGTAATGACATTAGGGTGACATTTGGGTACACTGTCCCTTTAAGTTTTAACTACAAATGGTGGCTCAATTGAGAAAATTTACCAGACGTTTATACTTCTTACCTAGCACGAACGATTTTTCACTGCATCAGCGATGAGCCATCAGCACCATCAGATCATCTGTAACAAAAACATGAAGAACAATCATGATTTTCACCTTCATATTTTCATTTTGGTTGTTTAGCACAAGCAATATTTTGTGTCATTCTACAGCAAACAACCCTTGAGACATCCTAAATATACTTATTAAATAGACTACATAGATTTGTTTTCCCTCAAAAGTTGGTAGAAGCAGCACAAATTAAGTTTCCTTTACTAGATTTTAATAATCATTTCCTGTAATTGTCTTTACTGTTTGTATTCGTGGAAAGGTCTAATTGCTGATATCAGTGCAGTTCAGTTCCCCAATAAAGTTACCACACAACCAGCGAATAGGTCATTTTATTTACATGCCAAAACCGATTTTTAATCTCACCAGTACTTGGCGAGTGTTCATTTTTGACCCATATTATAAATGTCTTATGTTCATCATATATTTTCATTACTATGCAAGCATGTGTCTGGATTAACCTGGCTAATTATTGCTGGTATAGACTGACAGATATAAAGATACTGCGCTCATCCTTGTGGGAAAATGCTGCAACTAACATTTAGCCAAGAGACTCAGAACAGAGTTCATGGACCATTTAGGGGGACATCTCATCCTATCCTGTGATTAAGTGTGTCATCATATAATGAATGTATATGATGAGAGCTGTGCCATGAGGGGCTCCGGATCCAAGCAGTTACGGTAGCGCACTGTTGACGGCTTAACAAGAACTGATGGAGCTGCTGATCAGGATAAACGACATCCGGCATGGGACTGATGAGGCTTTGCAGGCCCAGCTAAAGTGAGCCTTAAATGAGGAATGTTTCCCCTAGTTCCTGCTTAAAAAAATCCTCCTCTGGATAGACAGTCACTTCAGATTAACACTGAGTAAATCATAGATTAAGAAATCTTAATTAAAACTTTAACCCAGACTGCCACAGCAAAAAAAAAAAAACAACTCTGAACATTAGAGGTGTTAAACAAGGATTAAACTCTCCTGGTGAAAAGACCTCTGAAAAAACTTATATAGCAAAACATTATTAATGTGTGATAAACGTTTGCTACATGCGTTACGGTGATTTTAACACAATTAATAATGTTCCTAGACATGATATGAAGACAGCAACAGCATTATGATAAGACACCTATGTTCAGTAAGTTTTAGGTTATTTTTATTGACTTCCTAATTAAAATGGTAAATTATCAGCAACAATAATTAGATTTAATGACTCATACCAAGTAATATAGTTCATTAGGCTCAATCAACTGTTGGCTGTTTATGATCTCTGAGTATGAGCAATGCTTCTAAAAAACCCGTAAGTCACAGTTTTTAATACAGGTTTTTGCTTCATTAGATATTAGAGCTGTGACATGCTCAGTATGGTTGCTTATTTATTTTTGCAGTTTAACTGGACATCATATAATTAGTTATGGCTCTTCTGAACATGCACAGATGTATACTAACCCTCAGAGGACAAGCTTTCAGATAAATGTAGATTAATGACTATCTAATAACTTGGCAAGAAATAAGCAGCTATGAGAGAGAGAGAGAGAGAGAGAGAGAGAGAGATAAGAATGCAATACAACGGTTATTGAACAATAACTCATTGACATGAGCACAATAAAAGTTTTTGTCTCTGATCTCACAACCTGACGCTACACCACCCTAATTTTCGGGGTCAGACAAAGCAAGCGTCTAAACTCTGTCTAACCGAACAGACCCCTCTCTAACCCCGACAAACTCACAAACACAAGCAAATACACAATAGCATATTGACATGCAACCGCCTGGGTCATGAGGCATGCGGGTTTGGGAGGGTTCTACTGTAGTTAAACAAAGCGCCTCTGACACAATTTCTTCTCTGTCAGCTCCTCTCTCCTTTAAACAAAGAACTCAAAAATGTGAGATGCGTATGCATCTGTATGCTGTGAAAGGCCTGGCGTTGCATGTATTACTGCATGTGTGCAGATTTCTGAATGAGTCTGCAGAGCTCTTGTGCTTTCATGAGCGGATCAGTCTCCAGAGATGTCCCAGATCACTTTCCCTCTGTTCTACAGATCTGAGTGGCTCTTTTGTGGGAAAAGGCTTTTCAGAGCAGTCATGAGAGCCAGATAAAGCCAAAGTCAGTGCTGAGGATGATGTGGACCAGTAATGGAGATAATACTGCAACTCTAGTTTTAATGAACGACGCCTTTCTCTGAGTAACAGCCACAAACAATGAGATGAGAGGGTGGAGAGAAAAAACAAGAGAGAGAGGGGGCTTTGTAATCCACGTTAACTAGGATAGGGAATTTTACTCTGTTCTCTGTGCTGGGCCCATGGGAAACCACGGCTTGTTTGTGGTTAGCTAGCATACATTCAGATATTCATTTCTCACAATGTTTTTCTCCTAAGATCGTAGCTAAAATGTTCAAAAGAAAGCAATTAAGTTAGTCTAACTAATGCCATTTAGTAGGAAGTCTGAACTCTCTATTTGTCAGCAAAAAAAAAAAAATTGTTTTGAAGACATTAAAGGGAAATATTAGGAAAGAACAGTGTCAACAGCTAAAGGTCAGTCATACCTCAATAGCTAAAGGAATCATGATAACCTTTTGAAGGTGCACTGGAAAGGTAGAAAAAATTTTCTTGAACGCTGAAAATGTAAAATACACATTTTTCTTACAGCTGGAGAAACATAGAAAGGAAGAGTGGTGAAGAAAACCATAATACAGCAAGTAATAAGAGCCTCTCCACCTACTCAATTAAATAAAAATTCTTTTCAAGAACCTCTTTTCAAGCATTTCTAAAGTCACATTCCATCCCCGTCCTCTCTCTCAGATGGGCAGCCTGGTGGCTTTTTGGATCCACTTGTGTTCAGATGCAGCCTAAAGGCAACTAGAGTCCACAAGTCAGAAGAAACAGAGAAAATAATAAACAGGGAGATGAAAAAGATCAGAATATGTGTGCAATGTTTTGTGAAAGAAAGTTTGTAACATGCTCAAAAATGTACAAGTTTAGAATTTATTTTCTTAATTATTTTCCACAGATTCTTCTGAAGTTGGATGTTCGCCTCATAGCTAAGAACAGGCTGGCGTCTAAAGTTCTGCATAAAAGACTAATCTGTGACAACGCTTGGAATAGTATACTACCACATTATTCCTTCTCTTATAGTATGCATACTGTGGGCCATTTGCAAATTTAATATTTGCATTAAATACTCCAGTGAACTATTGTACTACATTGATTAGACTGTCAACTGTTAATTCATTTTAAATGTAATTTTAATTGAATTAATTGGAAATGTTTGTACTAACCCTTTTTTAAATGACACTTAGTGCCGCTCACAGAATTACACATGAAACATGATCAGGTCATATGACACAGAGGTCACATGACAACAGTCAAGTTACATATTACTGTTGAAATGTTTATCACTGCATTATCATTTTAGCTTCTACTAAATACTGGTACTATTTAAAAACAGTCTGCAATTTATAGCATGTACAGTGTGCTTAGTAATTACGAAGTAAGCAAGCCTATCCTCAACTGCTGAATCTCAAAAACTATTTTCAAATACATCATAAAATCTATCAGGGGAGTAGTTAATGCTACTAAAATATTAATGTAAACAAATAAAACTCATACTGTGCATTCAAAATATTCTTTATATTCCTCTTTAACTTTCATTCACTCTAATATACATATTAGTCACAAAAACAAACCAATATAAACTTTAGTTTTACCCACTTCATCTGTCTACACGACAGTCAACTGAGGGAAATAAAAACCTGACACACAACACACATAGCATTATTTCTTAAGGTATTCATCGTGTATAACAGGCATGCAGGACTGTGGCAGTCATATAGTGTAATGAGCAAAAGGTCCTGCAGTATTTATGCAGGGTGACCGCACAGGCGTGATCAGTAACAGAGCAGAAACAGCAGTGGGCTGATATAATCACAGAGAGTGGCTGAATTATTCATGTGTGGGGCTCCTCCCGCCTGCGTGTTTGTGTTGTAATCCAAGGACTGCCAATCTACCCACTCTCACAACTTTGGAGTGTATCCCTGCTCTCCAGTCTCTGGATGCAGAACGTTTGCCCTCACAACAGAAAACCAGCACAGCCATGTATCCGCAGCCAAAACACACATTCTTGAGCAGAGGCGCTTGTGTGGGTAAAATGAGCGATGTGGTCTGAGGTGATGTAGTGCAACACCCCACCCACAAACCCGTACAAGTCCTGACATGTCTTAGTGTGTTAAAAATACAGGTTATTGTCTCCAAAGTGATGTGTGTGACACTGTTTTACGTAAAGTTTTTTCTCCTTTCAAATGATGGGCAAAGACAACTATAAGTGTGTTGCACGTCTATGGACATTTTGCCACAGACCTGCTGTTTTGCCACATTAAAAATTGATTGAAAGTTTCTAATCATGATGGACTTCAGTATTAAGGACCCTTCCACATGGACAAATGTGAGTGTGAGGTGTTTATTACTGAGCAGACCCACACGGTCAGCAGTTAACTTTAAAACATCGCTAACGGCAAACATTTATGGGCTCCGCATCCCTTTGAGACATGCTGTAATCTCACTCCTCCATTCGGCCTTCATCCCTCCTTCACAGAGCCAGATGGACAGAGCAGGAAAAAATGGGAGCTGTAAGCCCACTGGGTGGCCTTGGCTGTTAGCAGTTTGCTGCTTTGCTGTTAGCGCTGTAATGAACTAAAACTCCTGCAAACAATAGAGCTTACTGTCTGTTGCCCCTGCAAACCAGCCAATGTTACTGAGTTTACAAACCAAACCCAGCTAATATCCAGCCAATACTTACTGAAGCGGCCCTTAGGAAATTTCTATTTTGAGGATAAAGCCACTTTAGTTACAGAAGATATGGGTCACAGTGTTGTGTACATGGGTGTCCGTCATTTAGCTGATAAAACATTGATAATAGTCTTTTATCTTTCCACAGTTATAGTTTTAAAAAAACCTTCTTTGTCTAAATGAACAAAACACTCAACAGTACAACATATATATAGCAGAATAAGGGTGAGTCACTCACTGGGCTTGTTTTCATAAGCGTCAAATTAAATACACGACTAAAGTTTATGGTTGCATCACAATTCACATACTATGTGTCTTATATAATAAGCAACATCAGAATCAGGGCATTCCAAATCACAACATATAATAAGTACAATAAAAAGTCAAATGTGGCAAAAGCTACCACAGCTTTTTAAATGTTAGCCTAAATATTAAAGTACATAAAATTAAAGGTAATGAATTTAGCTAGATATAGATGTGGTATTACAAACATATGCACTTAACCATATGAATACCACTACAGTTAATGTTTTAGTGCTTAGTAAGAGTGTGCAAACTGGGACAGACCCCCAAAACATAAAACTTGGCCCCATCCGTGCATTAGCCTAACAGTTTTACTTTCCAATCAAACTTAAACTGGCAGAACTGTTATAATCAGGATACAGTACACTAATCTTGACTTGGCAAATGAACCAGCGTCCTAATCCACTGTGAATAAAAGAGAC
The DNA here is from genome assembly GCA_036877575.1 of Botia almorhae. Classification (NCBI taxonomy): domain Eukaryota; kingdom Metazoa; phylum Chordata; class Actinopteri; order Cypriniformes; family Botiidae; genus Botia; species Botia almorhae. Next base: position 38,876 of record JAZGTJ010000505.1, read on the forward strand.
TCTCCTCAAAAGAGAGAGACAAAACTGATGACGTTAAACATAATTTTCTCTCTCTTTCTATCTGTCCTCACATGCTCCAGATTGTTGGGTACATTTTTTGTTTGTTCTCATGGTGGAAGCCAGGCCCTGAGAACAACAAACACTGACTGTCGCAAGCAGAATCTGTCTGACGAGCATCTGTCCCAAAGCTTTTAATGGTGCAGAAACACTGACGCAGCCCACAATGCAACACATTACTAAGTCCTTAACAACTGCTTTTTTCAGCATTTCCTGCCGAAATGCGAGAAGGTAAGAGCTTTTATGAAAGTGCTTTGTTGTGTTAATCAAGAATGCATTACAGTGCGTTAGGTTGACGCCCAGTCTCTAAACTTCAGCTGTATCTTCTGCCTGTCCTCTTGTGACCTTTAGATAACAAGTTTTGATGTTTGGAGGATAGGGCCTTACATGAAGAACTGCCTTCCAGCAAGGAGCCCAGATGGTACCCGGGCTGCCCAGCCCTGCCCTGACCAAGCTGCCCAGTACCAATGCCAGCTGCAGCGTTCGCCTTCAGGAACAGGCACAGACAGGGGCCGCAGGGCGTGGTCTTCGGCACAAGCCTGAGGGGGAGAAAGGCTCGTTGTGCACGCCACTGGGTTGTCTATTGCTGCAAACCCAATAACCATATTGGTCTAGTCATATCTTGTTAAAATATACAGAGGGTTTGACAGAGCTATTTATAAAGACGTTAAGTGGTTAGTCACGGTTATCACAGGCATCTGATGTTCCAGTCACCATGATTGTCGTTTGACAGGGTCGCTCGCTTTATTGTTACAGATCTGACCACTTTGTTATGCCCACGATAGTGACATCAGAAGCCGCCATAACAAACAAAGCATCAGCCATAATGAGATACAAATGTGAGCTACCCATGGAAAATTCAACACACTTAAAATGCACTTACAACTCAAAGCCAGTTTAATATTTTTATGTAGGCAGAGAGACAGATTTCTCCCGTGACCACATAGACAGACTGCCAATTTGGGTAAAGGAGGGTAACCATTTTTTTAGCCAATAAAGCTTATTTTTCCTTCTGTTTTTTTCTTTTTCATCTCTGGTTAATTATAAACCTCTGCAGATTATTCACAGCCAGTTTCCCCTGATGGTGAAGGAGACAGAAGTGGAAAGGGGGGTTGTGGGAGGGCTGAGGATGGATGCAGAACAAGTTGCTTGACCCGGTTTCTACACCATTCTGCCGTAAGGCAATGTGACAGAGCCCTGGCTCAGATAGAAACCACTCAGCCTTCAATGAGCCAGGCAAGACTGAGGCATACAAACACACACACACACACACACACACACACACACACACTTAAAGCCACTTCAAAAACAGCACTGCCATTAACTTCAGATGGAAGTAGCTTTAAAAAAACATGCATTAGTTCTCCTAATAACAGTTCAAGTACAGTCTAACGTACAACACCGTGGAGAACAGCGAGAGTCACAAGCTCTCTCACAAGTTAGAAGAAAATGCCACACGATAAAATGTCAGCCAAGTATACAACATTAATGTGCATAAATGGGAAAGTAAGAGAGACAAGAGAGAACTGTAACAGGGGCGAATTTAACAGACAATTTTCTCAACCGCAAATAATCCAGTAATCATGCTAAATAAATGTCTTTTTCTGCCTGAGAGAAAGAGCTTTTTTGATATCCAGGAATTCTAACATCTAAACTAACATCTATTTTATCTCAGGGTGGATAAATTGTTAACGTGAAGGCAGATGCTTACACTTACTGGAAGATCCCGTGGAAGATCTCAACGGAAGATAATAGCGTTTCTTATCATTCCAGTTGCTTTCAATGTAATCTAGCCTGTAACAGAAGTTTGTTACAGTGGCCAAGATGGAAATCCCCTCAGTAGCTCCGAACGCTCCAGCAGTGACTGAGGGATGGACTGAGAGAGAGAATGTAGAAGAAGATTGAAAATAAAGATGGAGAGCTGACTCAGCTGGTCTGTGCAGTTAAACTTACAGATCGGTTTCAAACCCCATCAGAGAAACTGTCAACATGTTTTACAAGCAGAAAACAATCAATGGCATCGAAAACCGTTTTCCAGTTCCCTCTCATCTCTTGCGCTCACAAAAACGTACAAATACAAGTACATAAACATACACACAAAACACAATCCCCGTACTTGTGGGTAAGAGAAGGAAGAGGATTAGTTGGCTAAGCTACAAAATCTGGCAAGCACCCAGTGCTAAATGGGTTAAAGTGTACCCTCTGCCTCCTAATCCCACACACTCACCTAAAGCTCTGCCCTGTCAGAGCAAACCCGCCTCTGCATCCAAGAACCCTTTTGTAAAGTGACTGGGGTCAAAAACATCACAGCGTATGGGACCCACACATGCTCGCTCACTTCCTTCATCCCAGGTGTTGTGGTTTTAACTAAGCAGCTGGAACATTTCCTCTTCCCCTCTCTTTTGTTTTGTCTTAGTCTCTACTCAAAGGAAACAAGAACCACTAATTGACAACTAGCACAAAGTTATTAAAATATGAATGTTTAATTTAAATGAAAAGAAGCTTATAATAAAAAACTAAAATACAGGTTAAAATACAGTAACCTAGAAAACAATGCCTGTTTTTCAGGCACTATGTCTGTTTCCATACTGATTTGTCCCAACTTTATTCAAAAGATCTCCACATGTCCTCACGGTGTACGAGTATGTGCAATACGTTCAACATGAAAAAATATTTCATTTAGGCTTATTGTACAAAATTACTTTTATGAACCGATTAGATTAGCAAAATGGCCGTCCAGAATTAAAACAGACCTGAATGTAGCATGCAGCAGTACGCAGAAAGCAGTCTCAGGGAGCTGAGACAGTCAAAGTGCTGCAGAGGCTGCAGCTCAAGTTAACCCTTAAAACAATCAAGACATTTTCCAATGATAACGCCAGTTTTTCGATCCATTGCTATTTGCTATCTTTGCAGGAAACTTTATTACATTTACCTCCCTTTAAATTATTCTATTAACTACTGGCAAGAATTCAGAAAGGCTCCATTACCTACAACAGTAGCTTGTAAAAAGGCCTAAAAAGCTATTTGGCTGTAGGTCTAAAGACCCTTTTTAACCTTCAGAATAACTCGCACAATAAGACCTAAAATATGTATTAATACAGTAAATCGAGTTCATTCTGATCTCATGTTGATGGAATTGCCAGAGTGGACATTAGACTCTACCCTGCACATTTTTGTGTAAAATAAATACTTCAGCTAATGCTTAAAAATTCCTTTTCAGTTCTGTTTGGCTGAGGTCTCCAGCTCACATCCTGCTCGTAACCTCCCGTTTCTCACAACGGACAACAGTAACATGAGGACACAGCATTAAACTTTTGGCTGCCAAGGCCACACAATTAGAAAACAGTCTGAGCGGAGTTGAGCTGGGAGTAGCGCAACAGCAAGGAAAACTAAACACAAGACTGATTGTGACTGAACCAGCACAGACTGTACCTGAAACTGAGTGAGGAAGGCTGCACTCTTGTGTGCTGATCTGAGCTGATCTGTGAACAGTCTGGCTGCTTTTCCCACAAATACTGATTTAATAGACCTGGACCTAGATCAGGCTATAAGAAAAAGACATCCACTCCTTGCCCTGGCACAGTGTGAGGTTGCAGGTGCTTTGTAACTGACTTGAATGGACTCCAGCCTGTTCTGCCTTCTCAACAAAAGCAGTACTGACTTATAGATAGAAAGAAACAAGGTGTGGCTGTATTTCTGTGTGAGAGTAGAAAACGTACACAAAAGAACCCAGACAGTTTGTTTTTATAGAGGGAGGCATATAAAACTAGCAAAAACTTACATGTATGGTATTCTTTAAATACTGTACCATTCTATTTACAATCATGTAAATAGGGTTAGGTTAGAGTTAACGACAAGAATATTGTCATTATGAAGTACAATGGTATATGACAGGGTACTACGGTACACAAAAGAGGAGCAAGACAGAATGAGACAAAGAGATGGAGAATGTGTCTGTGCGTATCCCCAGGCGGCTCTAACAGTTCTAAAAGTCACAAAGCTCAATTCTAGAGGGTGAATGGGAAGACAGTAACTCAAAACTAACGGTCTGTAAGAGACACACAAAGTGCCTCTCCAACTGTGCTCAGCCATCAGGCTCTGAGCTTCCTCCATATGTTTTAAATACTGTAGAGCAAATACTGATGGCCGAGTTTAGACAGAACGCTCACCATCACAAAACATCAGTGATAAAAAAAAATCCTGTCTAGGTGTGTTGAAACACCAAACTTCCTCAGCTTCACCTAATTTCCCCTTTTATTGCTGCTTATTGAAGGATGTCCTTTGCATATGTATTTAGAGCAGTCAGAGGAAGGTGTGCCATATGAAAATTAGTTACTCTCGTGTCATTTAAAACACGCACAATTTTCTTTTTCTGTGGAACAAAACAGACATTGTGTGTAAATATATGATATATATATATATATCACTTTTTTGGCATTTTGCAATATGAAAGTACATAAAGTCAGATTAGTGTGCTATTTCTTCTCAAGCCATTTTCTAACAGACTAAACATTACATTGTTTGTAACTGAAGATCTTCCACTTTGTCCAATCCCATTTTTATGTATAAATTCAAATGGGGCATTTAGACGTCATGGTGTCAAACATCATTGGTTTTATCATTGACATACAATGCATCATGACGTGTACATTTAGGCATTTGGCAGACGCTTTTATCCAAAGCGACTTACATTGCATTATGTTACACATTGATCATTATAATAACTGATTAGAATTAGGTTAGCAAACACTATTCTCTAGAAGAAAGTCAGTCACAAAGACTTGGAACAACATATGACACTGAGAAAATTGACATGTTTGAGTGAACTATCAGTTTACTTGCTTAAGTGTATTAATCATTGCATGCAATGGTTTGTAGAAAACTCTCGTCTGATTACTATATACTCAAGATCCTTTGAATATGCAATTGAAATGTGTCATCATGCCAAAGTCATGTGCAGGACGGTTTATCTTAAGTCCGGTCAGCTGTCTGAAACCGATAACAGTCTGAGTGTTCAACAGGGAATGAGAGTGTTTTGACAATAGTTGCCATAGGATAGATTGCATTACATTGCCAACAATGGCTCTTGCAAAAAAATGAGTTCATAAAGATAAAAGAAGTCTTATCTCCTTTTCCAACTAACTCTGTTGCTCTACCTGTGATTGAATGTGCGTTTTCAAAGTGGGTGTGCTCAAAGATCACATCAGGGCAGTTTTGTCATTTCAACAAATCGGGAAAGCGGCCATTTGATTCCATATTTGTATTTGAGGATAAAACAGATCAAGCGAACAGTGAAACAATAGGAATAAAAGCAGAAACAGAGCGCTAAAAATGTTTCTAAACGCTCCCTTTAGGGCTAGAAACATTCCGGCAAGATTGAGACGTGGGAACGGGTTGAAAGGCGCACCCCTGCTTGAGTGTGACCGCGTGTGTGTTTACGCTGCTGAGCTGTGCAGGAATTCATAAGGCGCTATGTGTACAGAGTGTAGACAGGAGAGAAGTATTGCTTATACTCGTCAACTGTGAGGGAATACAGTTAACATTTGTGGCCCTAGCCTCTCTTACTCGCTCTCTGACCTTGTTCATGTAAATGAGGCTTCTCTCTGTTACAGAAAACCTCTATTAATCTCTCACAAACACCCCCAACAATGTCTTTTGAATCTCCAGTGGATAGTCCAGCATCCCCTGGGAATTTCTTTATGCTAGCAGGACCAAAACGTGTAACTGCTGCAAGCAGATAGGATCAACACAGGAAAAGAAAGATACACTACAAGAGAAACAGACACAGAGTTGAGGTAATGGAACTGTCTGAAAGCCGAGGCCATCAGTGAACCAGAATCAAGACAGAGGTATCTAAGAGCATCTGACCACAGTGGAGCTCATCTCCACCCTTTTAGCCACATGCCTTTGGTTTTTCCCTCCCTTTTTCTCCTCCTCGCATTCTCTGTGATCCGGCCATCTCTCATCCCTAATCGGACAATCTCTCCCTCTCCCACGATGATAAGAGCTCCACTGTTCTACAGAGAAAACAGGCCATTTCCCTCCCTCTATCTCCACCGGTGTGTAGTGGAACTCTCCTGAGATACAGGAACACAACAGTCAACACCCCAGTGTCATTACTCTTCATTTTCAAGTTAGCATATGTCTGTATGAGTGTGTGTGTGTGTGTGTGTGTCTGTGTGTGTCTGTGTGTGTATGGGGCAAATGCTCACTGTGAGCATTTTTAAACTTCTCATACATTGCGCTGTACAACGTGAGACACAAATTCATGGTGAGATAAGTAAGTGAGTAACTAAACACAAACACGGATACACTACCAGTCAAAAGTTTAGGATCACTTGCCTGAAATGTTTCTTATGATCCTAAAAGTCTTTCTAAAAGCGTTTTTTTAAATGTTTGAAATTAGTTTTGTAGACATTAATGTAATTACAGCAAGCTAATTTATTATTAGAGAACTATATTTAAAATATATGAACATTTAAAAAAGTTTTAGAAATAGATGACTTGGACTGATTAATGACAAAAAGACTTTGCCCAGCAAAGAAAACCATTACTGTTTTAAAATCATTGCATGGTGATACCTCACGCCACTAAAATATATCTTTTAAATTTTCTTAAGTCGCAACATAATTCCTATAACTCCCTTAGTATAATCTGATCATTTTAATAATTTACTATTATTCAAAAATGTGGAAAATTTTTTAATAAATGAGTATGTGATCCTTCCTTTTGACCGGTAGTGTATAATGGCACCAACATTTTAGATTTGCTCACATATTTGGGGATTCAAATTGCACTGTGTCCTACCCAGATGTGTATGTTCCATGGAAATCTGAGTTTTCGTCCTAACCAGCCACGACCACAAGCAGCGGCGAATGATGGGACATTTTGTCAGTCATTTGGGTTCTGCGGCAAGGAACTGGGTAGCCCCACCCACAATGGAATTTTATTGGCCCAAATTTCAAATCCACATAACAGTATATTAAACATCAAATATACCCATGATTCATGATGACTAGAACATTTACACCTTCAGTGTAGTTTCTGGATTTCTTATATTTATAATAAGCAAAAGTAAACAGGTTTCTTTATTAGTACAGTTCAAGACATAGCTATAACTTCGTATAGACATAGTGCCTGCATTTATTTAAGTTTATTACTGTACACACATTTTTAATTTAAAAAACTGAGGGAGAAGTCAATATTATTTTTGATGGTTATCGACAGCAGGGCACAGCTGCAGTTGACACAGCTTAAGTAGACTTTATCCTCTAATATTCCAATGAATGAAGTCAGTGTTCAACAATCATCAGCATATCAGACTGTATAAGACTCCAAGAACTAAAGTTGAAACATTTGCACAATTGGTAATTGTGTGAACTAAATAATTACTTTCTGTAAGCAGTATAGCCTCAAACAATCTGAGGAATTCAAACATTCTGAGGAATTCAAACATTCTGAGGAATTCTATGGGTTGGAATACATTAAAAAAAATGGTAAAATGTGTTAGAGCGTACACTCTTACTGGCAGCTTAAAGCCTAATTAAATTAGCTTAAACAATTAAAAGTTGCAATTCATAACTTTTTTGGGTTAAAAATGAACAAAAACCAGTTATTGAGCACGTATATGCATGACAGATCAGTGCTTAGCATGATCTAGTTACCTTACCCTGATTCACAACGGCAAAAGTTTAAAATAATGATTTATAATTAAAGCTTTCAGATCAGATTTTTCGGGAAAAGCCAGTTCAGCTTCATTTGACTTCAACGTACGTTATAAAAAGTACGTAATGAAACCTGCAATGTTATGTTTCAAACAGAGATGTGAAAGTTATGTATTGCAGTTTTAATCAATAAACACAATGGGGTGAGGAAAGCATTTTAAGTTTTAAGTAAAATGTTTTAATTTTGCGGAAATCTGCGTAACTTTTTGTAGTTTATACACATAGCTGCTTATAAGTGAACTGTGGCACAAATTGCAAGCAATTGACCAACGCAACAGTGCAAAAACATAAGGCTTTATGCCCCATTCACCAAATCTGATCTTGTAAAGGCATGCTGAAAACCAACTAAATGACATTCTGGGATTGACCTTTTGCTGTACTGTAATTATAATTAAAACAACGACTCTACAGTTGTTGGATTCCAGCTATGAAAACTTACAAAGAACACACACAGGAGCACACGCACAGGAACACACAAAACTTCCTGTCAAGAAATTCCTGTCTGTAACAGTGGCGAGAAAAAGAGACCCTTGAAGGTTTTGGCAAGGTATTAACCCCAGCCCTGTTGCTCCCACATTTTGGAGACAATCTGCAGCTTTGTCTAAGGCACAACCAGTGTGCTAACAGAAGGAGGGAAGCTCTGCGCAGAATAAACGGCCATTTATAAGTTTTACTAGTCGATGTGCTTTTCTGTGCGCAGACGTCACCTCTTTGAAGCGGTTTTGGAAGCAGCTTTGTTAAGCTTATGCAGGGGTTATAATATAGCTAAACAAAGTTATATTTGTTCAGTTCAGTTTGTGCACAGACCATAGAAATACAAAGGCCTAGAAATATAAAGAGAAACAGCCCATCCACAGCTGTAGCCAGGAACACTTCAAGATAAAATTGAAAACAAGAAATTAATAAACAGGTAAATCTTATCTAATATTATTTAGAGAGCACCATAAATCTTCTGGATAAACCAGATAACAATGATGCAGGAAACGGTAATCAAGAGGTTATGTCTAAACTACAATTTTTAACACAACAGAGCATTATAGCCAAAAGATTCAAAGACATCCAAGATTTGAGTGAACCAAATCAACTTTTTAGAAATTAACCTAATGGTTATCCCATACCAGTATACCACTAATCCAAACATAGGAGAGACACAGTATATTGTGGTTTCGGCCTTGCTAATCTGGCGATACTTTAAAAATAATGTCAAAACTGGTGTGCATTTCAGTACGAAGACTGAGTGAATGTAGGAATGCGTGTAGGCTACATAAATCAGTGTAGGCATATGCGTGTGGGTGTGCGCAGACTACACAGGGCAGAAAAAGTGCGGCCCTGGAGCTCTGACCACATTACGACTCTCGAAGGAGGCAAACGAATGCTATCTGAGAGAGAATTAGTTGGTAAGTCAAAACGCTTACACACAATACTCCCAATGCTTTACATTAAAAAAACAGCTCACTCCATTTAAAACTAAAGTCTAAATATTTGTAGGTACACCATGCAAAACGTGAAAATGTGACAGAAAACGCCTTTTTGGGAGGCAGCATCTGGAATTTACAGTGTTTCGCTTCGTAATAGGCTCGGCATTCCTAGAATGAACAGAATTCTTGGAATGTGTGAGTGTGTCAGAGGACATGGGATTAAAAGCATTTTTTCCTCCAATGTTCACTTGGAGGAAACAGGAGGTGTATAACATACTGCGTTTGATCCTGACCCTTCTTTTAAGGGGAGGTGATTCATGAATCTGTCATCTCACTGCACTCATTTCCTGTCCTGTTACTCTTGACTCTAACGGCGCATCAGAACAAACCAGTGTGACGCACGACGCTACCACACTTCCTCAATGAGAGACAGATGGAGGAAGATGCAACTAACTGACCATTGGATCAGCCCTATCAAGTCCATATCTCATTTAGTTCTAAAGGGCCATTTAAACGTGGTCTACAATGTAACTACACTGCAGAATGTGTGCCTGGTTTGAATATAGAAACCAGTGCAGAGATGGGATGGTAGACATACTACACAGTCGACATCCATTCATCTAGATTTCCTTCCGGTGTATCCGCTGACCTGCTCTTGAGGATTCCCTACTCGCTCTGACAGTTTCCTCTCGATGTCTCTCTTCCTCCCCCGCCCCTCCAGAGACAGTCGAATAAACTGCTCTGCCAGATCAATAGGAAATTCCTTAAGAACAGAAAGTTGTGAACAAGGAGATCTCCTGGGACAGTAAATGGCCCACTTCCACAACTGTGTGGGTCTGAAACATCTGGTGTCGTTAATTTCATAGAGATCCTCTATAAAACAAAGAGCCTTTTCCCTTTTGAGACACTTATTGGTAGTCAATTTCCAGCTTGAGTCGCTCAAGTACTCCCACATTTACAAATGGTTCTGGGCTAAATGTTTAAGAAATCAGACATCTTAGACAACGAAAGCTATTCATGTTACAGCACATAATGAAAAGCATTTTCTAAAACGAATAGTTCCGTTCGAAGCCCTGCTAAAATGACTATAAAAGCACACACCTACAACCACACCGTTGCTACACCGCTTTGCATCATGCTTTACTTTTAAAAATTACTTTTAAACTTTTAAAATCGCGGCAATGCACAGTCTACGGTTTCTTATTGTTTTATTAATTAGGAAAGCACAGGATATCTGTATTGGTCAAGATTCGCAATTTTAAATTAACTTTCTGGCCATAATACCAATTTTTATAAACACACAATAATGTGTTTTCTACCAATAAATAGGCTATACATGACAATTTTAGGTTTTAGCTATGTTATGCGACTTGTTTTTAAATAAGGGGGGGAATATCAAAGCCCTGTTGTGATCTTCGCTCCACTCCTCTGTGGGATCTCTCTCGTCAATCAGGTCTCTCTGGTTTTGGAGAGAAGCAGGTGGAGAGGCTAAAGTGAAACAGGTGTAAAAACAGCATGGCAGCTTGCTGAGTTCTGCTGACACATCATGGGAGTCTTTCAAGAAAACATGTCAGTAAGTCATGACACAGAGTGGACGAAACTACTTGTTGCCTTTCAGTTGAGTAGCTGTGTAAGCGCACATATTAAACTTATGCTTTCCTATAAAGAGTCACGTTATAACGCTGTCAGTTTTACTGCCCGCTGCGAGTTGAAGTACCAGTTTTTATGTAGTGATGCAAATACCTCCCTAGTTAACGTGCAATTAAAAACGAATGCAATATTTAACTACCTTGCACGCTATCAAATTAATTATACACTTAGAAGTAACTCTATCAGCTATGACTAAACAAGAATGCAAGCCAAAAAATAAGGTCAAAGACGATACAGACAGACTCCATGACTACATTAAGAATAGCATGACATTCATCTGAAATGTATTATGGTACTTTTTTGCTGTTTTCTATATCCTAAGAAAAACCTACAGGCTGAGTTCACAGTGGCAAACAGGCCTATTCGACTTTGACATCTGTGTTTATCCTCCGGCAAAAACCAAACAGGCTATATTTACTCTGGCCAAACAGGCAGAAGAAGAGAGCAGAGAAAGACTGAAAGCGAGAGAAAGACAGAGAGCGAGAGGGAGAAATAAGAAACTTCAGCAGTTTTAGGGATATTTTTAGAACAGGTAATGGATGTCATGAAAGCAGGTAGTGATGTCATGACTGTCCAGCACATTTAAATTACTCACAGAATACACACTGATACTTTAAAAAAGTCAAACATCTGTCTGGTCAACATTATTGAGCCATTAAAAAGGGTGTTTTGTGATAAAAGAAATCATTCATCATTCAATCATTCAAGAAGTATCATTCATAACTCACTGTTAACCTATATTTCACAAATCCAAACTGTTGTACTGTAATGTTGACAAGAAACACTGAACAATTCTGTATATTTATTAAAGAAAAGTGTTCTGCCCATGAGTTTCTCTTTCTTTCTGCGTGATAAGTATGCCAAATGGAATTGAGGTTGTCAAAAATCATTATAAAATAATTACAAAATCTGATGTGTGCGCAGACACCAATAACAACACTCTCTTAAACCGAACCTACTCTCAGCTCTGTCTGTCCATTTAAAACTTTCATCTATCGATACTGTAACCAGCAGACTGCAGGAAACAGTGTAGTGTTTTTGCATGCAAGCTGAAAAGGACTTTTCTGGTGAGATGATGGAAAAACAACTAAAACTTCCCAAGAACTCCCGATTTCTCCTCACACATATATTGTTTCTTTACAGGGCACAAGTGAACACTGGACTTTAGCCTAACACCTGGAAGCAGTTATTCAGATTTACAACAGCATTCAGCTCTGCACAAAAAGACATATTGTCTTAAAGTATTACTTAAAAGAAGATTGGCTTCAACTCTGTGACTATTTTTGTTTCAACAGCATCAGTGACGGATGTCCACATTTGCTCATAAAGCCCCTCAGTTCTGTCTACTACACATACCATGAGAACTGAATTTGGCCACAGTCACTGATATCAGATACATTAACATGATTAAATTAGTCTTAGGAAGCTGCCAAAGTAAAACCTTTAAATGTCAGGCATGACAGTCTGGATGTCTAATATGAGACCCATTTGTATCATTTACTGGGCGCTGGTGATAGCTTCTCTCTCTCTCTCTCACTCTCACTCTCCCTTAACTTATGTTGATTTTTAATAATACAATTACACAATCCATGACCTCCAGAACTAATATTTAAGGTAAAATGCATACTACAAAAATGAGCCAAAAAAGCCACCTTTTGTTCGGAAGATTATGAAGATGGAGGACATGTGTCAAGATGTAAAGAAGAATAAAAAAACAGCAATAAAAGTATGTATTTGAATAAAAACATTGACTTTTTCTAAATCTGCCATTAACAGAGATAATGCAAGTGCTTTATTTCTACTCTGTTCCAGTGCAGATAATGCATAAAACGATTACCTTGTACGTTTAGTGAGGAACTCTAATATCAAAAGGCTAATGTACATCAGAACATGATTCAGTGGGCTTTTATATCTTTCTGAAAGGTTTCTTCAAGGATTTTTTTGCATTTGCGGAAACTTTAGAGAACAATCCGGCCTCATCACTGACAAACATTCGTTTTAATACGCTTTAAGAAATAATCTTAACTTAGGAACAGGAGCACCATTGTGTGTAACTTGTGCGTAGTCTCACTACTGTCGCAGGGACAGACTCCAGGTGAGTATAAACTACAAAGTGCTGACGCATGCGCGCTAGTTCATCAGGAAGGACGAACGCGTTTATTTTCATAATGTTTTCCACTTAATGAAAATACGTTACAACAATCCCAAATCCTTCACAATGGCCAGTGCCTGGTTCCTAAAAAGCGCAATTATCCAGTGTGTACTCATGCATGTAATGAAGAAAACATGACCAAATCTGCTGTCCAAGGGCTCCCGAGTTTACTCGCCACTTCGCATTGTTGATTTAAACATGATCGTAACAAATAATTATTCCCAGTAAACGTCTCTTACCTTATCCAACCAGGGGGTGCGTGAGGGAAAACTTGTCCAAAGCAAACATGTGTAGTCCGTGAAAAGATTTCAGAAATCCTGTTTATTCTATATACCGTTCGCCAACGAGGAATTCTTCTTGGCTCACACACTCGTTATTCCTCTTCCTCCCAGCCAACCGAAACCACGACGCCCGGCTGCTACTCGCACACACGTACTTGACACTGCGCATGCGCACGGGTGAATTCACAAGTGTAGTAATGCATGAAAGAGACAGAATTCCGCAATATAACGTGGTGAGCGGTCTTCTATGTTACTATACGTTCCCACTGGCAAGAAACTAGTGGCATTAACTACTGCACTTTGTAATAATCTGAATGCAAAAGCAAGGAAATAATATGAATATCAACACATTAACCGATGTCTAACGATTTTAGTGAAGACAATGCAGTTGTATAGAGGTAGCTGTTACTTTGAATATGTTCCGCTGTGCTGATGCAGCACGGTAATGTAATGTGGTAATGTGCTGTGAAGCGCTTGCATGACGTCAGACTGCAGTTATATATATTTTATCTGTTTTTGAATGAATTTGTGCAGATTGCAACATGTGGCATGCACAATAAAGGCTTTATACAATTAAAACACCCCGTTGTAAAGCAAAATCTTCTGTAGTAAGCTCAGTCGTATAAACAAATTTAGATACCACTTCGACCTGTAGTAGGATACAGTATGAAGCAGACAGCCCAGGTAGATTTTTTTCGGGCAGTGTATAGCACAGCCCTGTGGCCACACTTGTAATAAAACACTGGGCTAACTCACTAAACCACAAGACACTTTTTCTATAATGATAATACTAGCACACTTTGTAATTGCAAATTATACATTATACAATTATTAGTAGTAGTATTTATTGTATTTATTTAATTCATATTATGTCAGCATATTTAACTGGTATTTGTGTCAACACCTACACCAAGAGAAATTACCTGTATGTTGCAACTCATAACAAAGTTTTAATATGATCACAATCATTAAGTGCATTCAGTATTTTACTGTAGGGGTGTAGCTCAACTGGTAAAGCATTGTGCTAGCAACACAAAGGTTGTACGTTTAATTTCCAGGGAACACACATGATAAAATGTATAGCTTGAACACACATATGATAAAATGTATAGCTTGAATTTACTATAAATTGCTTTGGATAAAAGTGCCTGCCAAATGCATACATTTAACTGAAATGCAACATTCAGAGCCAGGGCATGTATAATGTGACAATTCTTAATGCTGAACTATCATATTTGAGGAAACATAATCACACTGCAGGTTGTCTTTACTAACAGATCTCAATGCTATTAATACTTTTGTTTATATCTCATACATAAACTATGGGTTAAATGGCTAGATTACCTTCGTTGTCTGCAAAATGAAGGCCAGCGTTTTGTTGATCACTAGTGCAGTTAGATTATGTTTCCTGTTGGTTTAATTGTTGTAAACACTCGAATGTAGCTTTAGAGTATTGCAAATGTATTTATATGTTTATTATTTCAACTGGATAGTCACCATTAAATGTACCAGCTTTAAAACTCCCTAAACTGATGTTTGCATTTGCATAAGCAAAAAACATTTAAATTAGTTCACTGAATTTGCATGTTTATGAAAACCTAAATAAGCCACGAGTTATACCAGGGTTTACCAACTTAAAATAAGTTTTTAATGTCTTTAAATGGCTTTGATAACAAAAAACACATTTTGACCCCAAGCTGATGAGGGCCCTAACAACATAGACGTTGGTAGGAGAGCCTCTAGAAGCTAATATGAGGCATATTAGGCATATTATGTTTTCTCACCTGCCATTAGAAAACAGGAAGAATTGCCATCAAAGTGATCTAAATTCTCAGCAGGGGGCAGTATAAGCAAACGGTGCAAAGCTGCTGTTTTGTGTTACGCTTTAACTAGAACATGTTGTGCAAGTTAGCTGTTATATTAGCTGTTTCATTTAACCGCATCATATATATTTCCAATCTAGCTGATTACGACAATATTTATGGATGTAAAGATTCTTTATAAAGCGCGTTATCTTCGCTTTATAAAGAATGATAGATAATTACAAACATTTTATATGACATATTACATATAATATAATACACATATATTTATATATTATATTACATATTTTTAATATTATATTATATATAGAAGTTTTATATTACTAAAACGTTAATGATGACAATACCAGTCACAGCTACTATGTACACAATATAAACTCCATTTCCCAGCATTCCGTAATGTCCTCCACCCCCAGTTCAGCCGGTGTATTTGGATACAATGTCAGCCTTAGGAGCTGACAGCTTGGTGCATGGAATAGATCGTCTTCTTGTACTGAGAGAAAGGAAACGGGGGCAATAAACGAATCGACTGAGATGGAAGACAGGCTGACCAACTAAACCATCTGGTAGAAGGAATACATCTTATCGCTGCATTTAGGTTATGTGTACGACAAATGGGAATATTACAGTTTTCAGAATTCTGATACGCCCATGCAACGAGGTGAATGGATGTTGTGATGTACAGTGAGCGATCTAGGCAACAAGAAACACATCCGGCTATTTTGAGAAGACTCCTGGAAAAACGCATGGATACTATGCTATTAATCTTCGGATTACAAGAAATATTGATGCAGAACAGAAGGAACTAGGTGGCTATTATTATTGTCGTTATTATTGTTGTTGTAAAGATGGTGGATGTGCCTCTTGCTGGCTTTTATTTAGACAGCAGAAATACATTATGGAGGAGAATTTTGTATATTAATCACTATCACCCCGTTTAGGATAAAAGTCATCTTTATGCAAGCCATTCGCATCTCTTTCCTCATAAATGAACTTATATAAATTTATATAAAAATAAACAAAAAATACCAAGTCCAAATTCCGTTTAAGCGTTTAAAGGGATCTGTTAATATGCGCAACAGACGCCTGCATTCCGAATAAATTACTCTGTGACAATAAAAGGTCTGCTGTCAAAAAATGACAAGCACTCGCACATGCAATTCGTAGATGAAGTGACAGTGGTCAGTGGTTTTGGCCGGTCATGACATGGATTACAATACAAACCATCAATAACCTGTAGTAGCCAAACTACTGTTTATCCCAATATTAATTCGTTTAAATAGTAACTCTGATTACACGCCTTTGCGACTACGCGAATATTTTGTGACGACTACACCAAATGACAACCACGGCTCTGCTGTGCGAATCTACATCTTAAAATGGACGTTGCTTTCCTTAACGGCTATCTACTTAACCGAGTCTTAAACTGGCTTTTATCGTGAACGCTTTACAAGATTTGCACTATACAATATAAAGGTGAAGACAAATATTAAAGATATGGCTATATTTAAAAGTGTGTTGATATATCGCGAGCAGGTGCATCTCTGTTAGCCTATCACATGTGAGCTGGGGAGAAAAATGTCAGGAGATGCTTTAAGCCAGCGCATATATATTTAAAGGGCGTTTTTATTAGTAATGCAATGTTCATTGCAAAAATACTACAAAATAACTTGATGTCTATATTTTAGATTCTCACAAATAGGATTTTATTTTATCAATGGATTAGAGGTATGGCAACATTCCAAAACAAGTGCTTTAGTTTAAACATAACCCTTAATAGATCATGATACATTATGTAGGGCAAAATACGAGAACATCCATCTAGTCCTATTGTAATCCTGTAGTAATATTCATTGTCTGTTCATGTCTCTTGGGAGAAGTTTTTCATGGAAAAGCCCAATGCTGTACCAAGCAAAAAGACAAATGAAAAATAATGTTCAAGCTTTGATGAACTGCATATTCTGACCTAATCTTAAACACTTTGGATCTTGCAATTGCAAGAAAAATTCTCATTATAGTCATACAGGACTGAACATCTGTTTGAAGAAACAAGACTCTATAAATGTTAAATGTGCTGTGGGCAATCTTTGAGAACAGTGCAGGGGCCCATTATAAGGATTTATTGCTGTCATTGATTCTTCCCTCATCAAGGCGGCCTGTACTCAGTAGATGGGCTCTGCATGGATATTGTGTGTGAGTTGACAGAGGGCCTCCTCCAGCTGTTGAGACCACATCGCTGACCTGTACACTCAGTGATGGATCCATATATGAGACTGAGTGGAGTAGGAGCTGGAGGTGGCGGAAGCACCGCCCCTCTACCTTGCACCAGCTGTGGGGGATCCTGTGGTCCCCCACTTCCCCCTGCCCTCCCAGTAAACACAACTCCGACACCCTGCCTGATGCAGGCACAGAACAGCAGCAGCTGGAACTCCTCTACTCTTTCTTCCTCTGTAGATTCCCCAGATTCTCATCTTCCCAATCATAACGAAGGCAGTAACACTTACTGGACAGCTGTGTTTGATTATGAGGCCACAGCGGATGAGGAGCTGACCCTACGACGTGGTGACCTATTGGAGGTGCTCTCCAAGGACTCCAAAGTGTCTGGAGATGAGGGCTGGTGGACTGGCAAGATCCAGGACAAGGTGGGCATATTCCCCAGTAATTATGTGACCCAACGGGACACCAGCTATCCAACACTTCCTCCCGAAGGCCTGGTTGGTGGGGAGTCACCACTGGAGATTGATTTCTCTGAGTTGTGCTTGGATGAGGTGATTGGTGCTGGTGGTTTTGGAAAGGTGTATAAGGGTGTATGGAGGGGTGAGGAAGTGGCTGTTAAAGCAGCCCGTCAGGACCCTGATGAGGACATCAGTGTTACCGCGGAGAATGTTAGGCAGGAGGCCAGACTCTTCTGGATGCTACGACACCGCAACATCATCGCTCTACGAGGCGTTTGCCTGCGGGAGCCAAATCTTTGCCTGGTTATGGAGTATGCCCGTGGTGGAGCACTTAATCGGGCACTTGCTGGGAAGAAGGTCCCCCCTCGGGTACTGGTGAATTGGGCAGTGCAGATTGCGACTGGAATGGACTACCTGCACAACCAAACCTTTGTGCCAATCATCCACAGAGACCTCAAATCTAGCAACAGTGAGTCAGTGTTTTATGTTGTTCTGATAATACGATTGCTAACCAATGAGGATTTAAAGATGCTTGAGCGCATAGATGTACCATCAAATTGTATAAAACGGTACATTATTATAGTATTTTAGTATATTAGATAATGCAGATCCATAGCCATAAACATACAGTTTAAAGGTAAATCTTGAAGACGTTATATATGTGAAATTCAAGCTTGAAATGGAACACATTCAAAATCGCCTCAAATTTTGCAAAGGAACAGCATGCGAATTTGGCTGTCAGTTGGAATGAACATAGTAAAAGGAAGTCTAGCATAGATGAAAGTTGTATGTTGTGTGTTAACTTGTATTTTGCTGGGAAACAGTCTTTGCCCTCAGCCTCTTCTCACTGCGCTGATTGCTCTGCTTAAGGAGAGCTGCTCTGCTCTGGAACACGCTGGTCTATTTTTGGTCCTTTGTGCTATTTGCTGCTAAGCACAGTTAGAGTTGTTGGTTTACTGGGTAGAAAGAAGACAGTAGCTGAATGGCTATGTTAGTGTATGAATGCATGTGTTTAGATGCATAGAGGACAAAAGCACTGCACACTAGATTCTGAGTTTTTGGCGTGTGTGGTAGCAAAGCTTGACAGACACTGTCTGATGCCCAAAAGCTTGAGAGAAGATTTAGCAAAGTCTCCTAATCCTAGTCATTGCCAAGTCCCTTAAAACAGTCACCTCAGAGATAGGATGTGTGTTTATGAAGCCCCTGTAGAGACAGGAGGAGTGAAAACATTAGCTGACAGAGTTTAGGGTTTCACGGCTCCTCATTATCCAGGGGCTCTGAGCTCAGGTATCTCCTCAGACTGTAGGTGTACTTGTGGATTGGCACAGCTGCCGTGGCAACAGAGACGGATTCCAAGCCCTCCAGCCTCTTCTCAGCTCCCCTCTGTTGCACCCTAGAAATCCCCTCCCCCACAGCACAGTTCAGCATCACGTGCATAGTAGAGTATCTGCTTTGGAGTGTCAACAACTGCATTCCTATGAGCGTTGGTGTTTATTGCTAAATTTATTTGTGATCTTTAAATTTCAGCAGCCAGTGATAATTCTAGATTATTTGTCTGCTCCACCTGTCTGATTTTTTTCTCCTAACAGTTACAGAATCACAGAATGAAGAGGAGATACATGCCATTCCACAAATCTTTTCCAGAGACAATTTAAAATATTGTAGTCAGACAACTGGTATTTGAATCAATAGGGCCTTATAAATATATTTGAACAATGACACAGAGTCAGGGACAAAGACTTTGAAATTGACACACCAAAATTACTGTAAAAGCCGCCCCCCATGTTGCCTGTTTTAACATACTTGGTTCGCTGGTTGTCAGTGCCTCTGTGTTAACTAGTATAATCTGATTATCGTGGCCTCTGTTAAAGTGATGTCACTCTTTGTTTGTGAGTTGTTAGGCTGCAGATATTGGTCAGTCCATACAGGTAACCGAGCTCACACAAACTTAAATGACCCTTATTAAAGAACCAGCCAGCACACCAGCAAAAACAAGAGAGAAATGGGGATTGATTGGAAGCATGACTCAGCTAAAAGTAACACTAAACCCCTGATCACCTTCCCCTGACACACTCCTCAGGCAGGTCTTTCCTGGAATACAGGAACAGCGGATGGCTGATGCTTAACACACACTGTCTGGTGCTATCAAATAGCCGTGGCACACGTTCAGTACTTGTTTTTCAACTCTTAATAAATACAATATCTCACACTCCGTATCAGGTGTGCAAGGTTAAGCCACACTGATGTTAAATGTATCAGGCTGTGTCTGATTGGCTGACTAACATTTAAGTGGACACTAGAGTTGGTCAGTATAGTTGAATTCCAAGAATTTAGATTGACATTTTTTCGTGACCTCTGACTAAATATGGTGTACATGTAAATTGAGCAATTATGTGTACATAATGTGTACATTTTCTTTCAATAAATTGTATTATATACTGCTTATGTTATCTTTAAACACTAGTAGGCTAAGAGATAGTTACGCCTAATAAATGGTTATGCAGGATTACTGTACCCAGTCAGCCTTTAATGATATAACAGTGAACGTAAAATGCAGTCCTGTATTTGTAGGGCTGAACGTGTAATTAACTGTAACATAAAATGTAGCTCTCGTGGACATTTGTGAAACAATTATATGTAAATGTGTCCCTATGGTATTTATACAGGTTATGGATTTTTGTATCTGATTAGCAGATTTGGCTGTACTATAATTCACATCCATAGCTAAATATCTATGTTTTATATATGGCTACAGTTTAATTATTGGCCGTGTGATGTCATGCTTTCATAGCATGTGATTCACTTTTAAAGAAAGAGTTTTGCAACAGTGAAACGCAGAGAAAAGGAATAAGGGAGAGATAGACAGGGAATGAGAGAAGTAGAATGGCTGGAAACACAGCAGCAACAATGACCCCTTTATCGCACGCCCAAGACAGAGATGGCTTGACAATGACAGGAGTCGATCGCCCGGCTGGGGGAAGGGAGGGTGGATATGGGAAAATGAGGGTATATACCTCACAGGAGAGTTCATACAGATACAGTGGAGAGAGCTAAGGAATGTGAGTGGATACATGTATGTGTGCGTGTGGTTGAGAAGCCCTAGGCTCTGAACTTACACAGGGGGAGGGTGGGAGTCAATGGTGGGTTATAAGTGGCGGGGTCACCAGGGTATAGGAACAGCATCACAGGGTAGAGACTCATTTGTCATTGTAAGGCAGACTTCCCTTTTACATGACAAATGACTGATAAATTGCTGTAGTTGTATCTTTTTCATGTAGCTTCACTGGTAGCGCTTGAAGCTAGGAACACAAAGGTCATAGGTTTGATTTCCAGAGATCCACTAATTTAAATCATATACATGTTTAATAAAGCAATACTACAAAGTAGTGTAATCAACTGTAATCAAATATAAAATGATGGTAAAAGTACTGTAATAATTTGTAATCAAATATGACATTATGGTTAAACATATTCTATTCGTATTTTACATAGAGTGTATAGCGTTTTAACTACACTCTCTAACACAGAGTCTGTCTTCAGTAGTTTTGCTCTTGGGGCAACAAAAAAACTTTAAAAGAGGCAGTTTCACAACCCTGCTCACTTGCCATTATAGCAAAAACCTGCATTCCCCATCGCACAACTGTCACTCAATATTTTAGGTGTGCCATTAATAAGTAATAGGATGCATTCCTTTCCCACCAATTGGAATGAGTCAGACACACTTGTGTCTTCTCAGACATTCAGGATAATAGAAGTGGGGCCATAGTCTTTCTTCACTGTTTACACTGTGGTTAGTGTACATGAGTCATTTGTCTAGGACTTTATACATAAACTTGAGGGATGTATGATATCATGTTTAAAGATACCTTTATACTAAAAGCTTATTTATTTGTTTTTTAGTATGTGCATTCTTTGGAAATCGAACCTGTGACCCTGGCGTTGCTAGCTCAAAGTTCTACCAGCTACTAATTGATACGTTTTTCCAGCACTATGTAAGAAAAAGAATATTCCATGCTCGGAACATAACTGCTCGATCGCCCAACAGCGAGTTTTGACTATTGGCAACAAATTTATGTTATAGACATTAATTGTGAAATATCTTTACCAGAGTTGCTCGTCGATTAATGTCAGCTCAGATTTGAAGCACCACCCATCTGGTGGGAACTTGGGCATCTGCAGTACAGGTGCGTTTTGAAGGCCATGGGTTTTTAATAATCTTTTGTCAATATGCATTTAGGCGTGTGTGTGTGAAACAGAAAGGCTGGTGCAGGTCAGTTTCTTTTAGTTTAAACTGTGACACAGATCAAATGGTTGCCAAATACACACACACACACACACACACACACACACACACACACACACACACACACACACACACACACACACACACACACACACACACACACACACACACACACACACACACACACACACACACACACACACACACACACACAGAAATCAATAAACAGGCAATAAAGAGTATGGCTGGCGGTCCCAGTTAATGAACTGAAGTCCACTGCCCTCAGATGACTTAAAACTGTACTAGTTAATATGTAAGTCGTCAAATGTTCTGTGTTGTTTTCCGTTTAAAGAGTAACTGAGGCAGAGTCCAATGTTTAGCCCAAAGCTCACATGACTGTGAGAAAGGTGGGCAGTAGCACAAAGCAGAGAGGACACAATGTGTACACACAAAGTGGTTATCCACACCCAAACTAAGCATACACTGTAATGGACTGTGCACATGCACATTTACTATGGACTGCAGCATCACAGAGTGAAAAGACACTGTCAAAAGCAGGACCTGCCCACACTGCTAACACACACACATACACACACACACTCACAGAAATGCAAGAATCACCCAACACAGTTCTTACTATAGCACAGTAAACATGGTCTGTACCACATGTCAATTTCCACCAAGAACACACTACTGACACAAACAGGGAGCATTGTCTTGCCCTAGATATGGTAGTTGCTAGGCAGAGACACTGAATGTATAGTATTGCAGTCTGTATACCCTTGCAATGTACACAAAACAATGCCTGCAAATGTCATAACACAGGCAGCCACTATAACTCAGTACACAGGACACACTGATATCTTGAAGTGAGAGAAGCATTGTTAAAACACTGAAGTGGAGGGGGGGTTGAAGCAGAAGCACAGGGAGCAAGGCAGAGCCTCCCTTGATGGGGTGCCACACTGGAAAAGGTTGTGACAGTGTCCTGTAAACAGATCATTAGCCATGTTTTTTATTAACCAGAGATCAGAGGGTTCAGCATTTTAGAGAATGCTGAGTGAATTCAAGTGAGCTGGGTAGGGGATATTGTACCTAATAAGAGTATCAATACTTGTAAGGATTATTAAGGCAATGATTATTGTGTTAATTGCCTTTAACAACTGCCTCATTACCTTAATGATTACTAAGGCAATGAGGCAATTGTTGTGTAACAACATCTTATGGAATCTGTAAACAATTCCATAAGCTCACAAGTGAAGTATCAGTTGAGATAGTGTTGGCCTTTTCATTGTTTTATGATGGAGATCTGATGAGGAAATTATGAGAGGAATAAAAGTGTGTGTGTGTAAACCACTAGGTCACAGCACTGACATACTGACTTTGATTTTAAATGTTTAAATTAGTTAAGGTGAATTTATATTGTTTATATTCATGTACAGTGGCCCCAAAAATAATACACTTTAAACATTTAATAAAACTCATCAAACTTTTTCTAACAATTCAACAAAACTAATGCATGAATGGCAATCACACATTTTTAAGTGTGACTTTATATTAAAAAGCTTTTCAGATGATGTTTTTGTAACTAATATTTTAATTACTACCACAAATACTTTAAAATAACGGTATAGAATAACATTGAATTATTTATGCGAAAGCAAAGAAACAGTGTATTTGGTATAGCAAGATTATGAAACACTGGGATACAGTAAGCAGAGCGGCTCTGGCAGGCAGGTGCTTTGGTGACTGTCAGGTGCTGCTTGTGTCATGGAGCGTCTCTTTGCATGTGCCTCAGGTGACATTTACCTGACTGCATCACAGCTGACACAGGGAAAAGCTGCTCCATTTAACCCTGTGGGAGAAAGAGAGGCCATGTGGTTACTACTGCTGGTGTCCGGTTACTAAAACTCTGCATATGAGAATGAACTCTCAGAGAAGCATGTCAGCATAAATTGTATTCCGTAGTAAATCATTCTTGTCTTAAGAAAATAAAAATGAACTGAAGACAGTGTTATACGCGTTAAAATAAACGCCAGTGTTTGGAAAGCACTATGAAGAACAGGAAGGAATTGTTCTGCCTGCTCCCGATTCAGGCAAATTTTCTTGCAGTTCCTGGTTGGTGGTTTGCATTCCAAAAGACTCAATTTTAAGTCAAGGCCGTCAGTGCATTATGGGCTGTAATTACACTCTTATCTATTGACATTACAGGCGGTCTAATATTGACATTTGAACAGAGTCAGGGCAGAAATTTGACACTCAGTGATAAATTTGACCTCAAGGACTTCTAAAAAGCACAGCAACAAAAGCAGCAGCATCTAATGTCAAAAAGTCTAAACAGTACAAAGCCATAATATCATTCCTGGAGGGCGGCATTGTGCCGTACTCATTAAAGCTCGATCTGCCGTTGGTTTTGCATCTGCAGCCAAGTAAAGGTATCGGTGACATTGCCTTTGAATGTAAAGCCACACTACAGAATTAAATCTCATGGTTTCTTGTTTTCTGTTTTGTTTTGTACACCTTACACAACTATTCACAGACTTGATTTAGTTCAACCAATTACAACATCAGTCTTCCTAACTGATATGTTTGAAATATGAAATTCTCAATGCACAAACAGCAAAAGTTACTTCATGTTTGATCAAAAAATATGGATGACACACTGGTTAGGGAGACATGGGCATTATTGGTCTGGAGAGTGTGCGCACTTGGCAAATGGATGATTTTTTGTTGCAGATTTAAAGTATAAGATGGTGACAAGCTTCAGCCTTTATGTAATGCACAATTAACTTAAAAATAAGTAGAATTACCGCAATACAGTAAAGCTGTTGTAATTTTGCATTGTAAACCTTAAGTTTAACTAATTAAGCTTTACAGAAGGCATAAAACTAGCAACATGATGAGTGTCCTGTTAGACACAGTGGTTAAGGCAATAAGACCTTATTGCCAGATATAAACTTGAAAACAGGACAAAAGAGAGTTATATCTTTCACCTCTTTCATTTTCTTCCTCTGCTGTCTATTTTTGATGCTGCTTACTGTCTAAAATATCTGCGTCACTCCCTGTGTTCAGTACTCCCACTTATAAAGCACACAAAGCCAGAAGCACGAGAATACAAATTCATATTTATGCAAACACACACGCACCCATACACACACCGCCCTATTTCCTCTTTCTTCCTTCCTTTCTTTCTTTCCTTCCTCTGTTTCTCTGTCAACCATTCCCATCATCCCTTTCTCCTTCTCTCTCCTCCTTTGGTCAAATACAAAAATGCATGCATCGGCAGGCAACAGCTGGAATAAGATTCAGACAGAAATGGAGGGAAATAGGCGGGGAGGGTGACAGAGGGGGGTGAGAGATTGTCTGTAGGGCACAGTGATGAAGAGGGAATATAGTCTCCCAGAAACTGCTGAGGATAGGAAGGAAAAGAGGAAAACTCACTGATTGGTCCAAAAAAGCTCCGCCCAGCTTAGTCCATAGCCATGCTTGCCACCAGCAGTCTTAGTCAATAACCTTTTCAGTAAAATTCTGCTGTGATGTCTGAGCATGTTACTGAGCTAAAAATTAGGTCTAAATAAAGACCCTATCAGTCAAAAAAAAAATCAAAAATGAATCTGTGCTGCTTGTGCTCAGTTTTAGTTCAAATTGAGCTGATGCAACAAAGTGTCTGCTTTATACTTTATTTTCGAAGCCACAAGCAGATGCATGGAAATCCAGATCAAGACTGTTCTTCAGTAGATGTTTGGTAAATACCTTAAAATGAAAAAGTATATAAAAAGTTGCAATGGTTAGAGTGCAGGTAGTACAAACAGTTGATATGTATTGAGATGTGACCTGAAGTCAGATCTTGTTTGGATACAATCTGAATTAAAAGACTTTTTCTTTTATTGGATGTATTGAATTTAAGTTTGTACAACAAGACTAGAAACAGTGTTTTCAAGGAAAAGCTGAGTCAAAGGGACATTAAACCCTCTAGAAGCGACACAAATAGGAACCTCAGATAAATGCAAGGCGATGGATTCAAACTGCAACATCAGCATTAGTGAATGATAACAAGTCTGTTCTCAGCAGGATACCATAATGTACCTGGGCTAAAACAACAGGTACAAAGAGGGGAGACTAGGGACCTGATTCGGCCACTGTACCACATGTTCCTGCCTTCAGGGGACAGTTCCGATCCCTCATGAACCCTACTAAGCACGCACTATATAGAGTTTATGCCAGCAGATTAGAAGATATGGAGTGGGTGAGCCACTTTAGGGAGACAAAGAGGACAACATTGAGTGGGAGGGAAAATGTCAGCCATTATAAAATCCAGAGACAGCCATCATTGTCTTCACTTCCTTTAGGCCTGACAAGTCAGGAAGGCGGAGTTTGAGACTATGTCCTGTTTGTGGGATTTAAAGTAATTCTGCCATTATTTTTCCAAACTCTGTATGACTTCCAGTATGAACAGTTAACAAGCTATAAAACTGAATTCTGATTGGTCAATACAGCATTTTAGCAGTGCTTTAATATATAATATAGTAACTCAAGGCAGTGTCTTTAATATTTGTATCATGCAGTAGCTTGCAGCTGAGGGGTCGTATATGCTTTGCGGTATATTGAGCCAAACAGCGCCCTTCAGCCATGACTTAATTTACAACCTCGTGCCTTATTGTTCAATTATAAATCAGTGACTAATCAAACATTTTTTATTACCCTCTTGACTTGTTGCTGCAGGGTGAAGCTTTTGTGACAGCTGTTCTCAAGTGACCAATGGTTTAATCTTTAATCAGATTACCAAGGGTCAAGGGTCAAATTGCTCTCTTATAATGACAAACAGTTAAACATGGTTTCAGCATTTGACAGATGTATGTGCCCTGACACACATCTTTATCATTATCAGGCTTAAGTAGCAGCAGATGGAGGCCTCAACAAAATAAATGCTAAGTAAGTTATAATTTACATAGACTGGGATCCAAAAATAGATTATAATATAGTGAAAGACAACACTATCAACATTTCCATCAATGTAATCTAATACATGCTGTATCATATATATTAAATATCAATTTAATACACAGGAGATGTTAGAGTTGTAAAACCTGTGTGACGGTCCTCTTAGATACCTTTTAAAGGTATCTTAACTGCTACCTCCTTAGCAAGGAGGCAGAGAGAGTTCGTAGCCATTGTGGCTTTAAAGGCAAAATGTTAAATGTGTGCAACAGCACAATATTTCAACAGAGTAAGAGAGATGAAGCAGGAAGAATCGGCACAAAAGACAATTTTGTCTTTTGGAAATGGTGTATCAGGAATAATTGTCTGGGATAAAGGGTGTACATGGGCCAGTCTGCTGAATCATGAAACATGATTAGTAAGTGGTCTTATTGAACCCTGTGAAACTCTATTTGTCCAGAAAAAAACAATCACAAAACAAGATAAATTTGCCTGAGAAGCAAAATTGTGAGGCGAGGAGGTTTGGAATGTGACTGGTAATCTGTGAGATAATCTCAGAGATAATCTCAAGTATATATCTAAAGAAATGGTTTGAGTTTAGGAATGTTAAGGGCTGGACAAACACACATGATAATACAGAGATGTTTTGTAAGCAGTGAACAGTGGATGGAGGGAGACAGAAAAAGGTTCCACCTGTTTAACCTGAGCTTGTGATCTGCTGGTTAAACAGAAACCCTGCTGTGTGTTCCCTTCCTCTCTCTCCTCCCGTTTGCATATATGTGGTGATAAAGGAGTAGCAGACTACGCTCCACCCTTCTCCGCCCTCACTCAAACCAGTCCAGCTGACTATTGACACTCAAAACATTTCCATAGCTGCCCGCATGGGAAACACAGCAGGAAATAAAGGGAGGAGCTAAAAAGAAAAGGGCACCACAAACTTTTATCTATTTCTCTCACTCTCGTACACACATCAAGGTGACCATTGGCACACAAGGGAATTGTCACAAAGGCTGTGACTAGGTTTTCAATTAGAAGTCCACCAGACTTGATCTTTAGCAGTGGTGTTCTTATATTGGTTTCAAATGCCTAGTTTGGAACCCTTTTCTAATGTTTTATTCCATAAACACAAGAATTGACGGCAGGATCTATACGAACGTGTGAAGTTTTAATTAGGTCAACAATCTGTAAATTATGAAGGTAGATTTTAACAGAAGGTTGAATTGTATTGTCAGGATGTGTGTTTCATAAATGTCAGGTCAGGTGTGAGTCACTTTTATAACTGTGGACTGAACAGAATGTCCTATAAAACATTAAGCACACTAAAATCCACCCCCGTGGATGAAAACACCTCCAATTAGATTATCTTGTTCTTGATCTAACAAATGAAAGGTGCATTGTTGATCGTATAATTGAGTGTGTTGACTTTGGTAGTTAAAGTCAACACAAGACTGAATTCACAGATAACAATGACGGTTCCAATGTTTTTCTGTGAAACACTGACACTGTACTTCACATGCGGTTCATCAAGGCCTGTTAAACGGATGGTTGTGTATGTGCGCCCTTGAGGACACCCGGTGTGTGTGCATGATTATGCACTAGTTGGTGTACGCTTTACCTCGTTTACGTGTTAAGAGTTGTGTGTGTGTGTTTAAAAACACAGATCATGGCTGGGAGATGTCTGGGGCTCTGTGATGCCTGCACACATGCTACCGACTGATAAATATTTGATAGAGTTACAGAGCTTCAGCTCCTTCCAAAAATGAAGAAGTCTCTATTCTGCTAATTCTATAGAGGTTCTATTATAAATCTACATGAAATGAAAACTGACTGTATTTACTTTTGACACATTCCTATTCTTCACTTTCTGAATACATGATGCATCAGCGCACATTATTTCAAAAGAGATGCTTGACTTTGTAGTCTTTCATCAGTGTAATGACTCCAAAAAAATGACAATCCAGTCAATTCCCAATGGATAAAATCAAGTTTAGCTCCACATTTTCCTTCTATTTTAAAAATCCAGTTACATTCAGAAATAAGTTTGGGTTAATAAGTTGGATTATGGAGGTAAAAATGGGTTGCAAACCAAAATTTCATATTGACATCAAAACCAAAAGGGAACAATTTAAGATAACAAAAAGCTAGAAAATGAACAGATGCCCCCTGCAGTTTACAGTTTATCTGTAATTTACTTTGTGTTCATATACCAGACACATGTTTGCATGTTAGTGTTGCCTTAAAGGCTGGGCACATGATTTGTTCAGCTCTGAAGATAGAGGGGAAGGTAGGGAACTATGCTTTCAAAGCTAGCTTGCTATTGCTATCCTCTCTAAAATTGTCTTACCTACCTTTAAGCACAAGTCAGAGACAGAAAACAATATCTTTTCATAAAGCCACTGTATGCCACAGAGTTTTTTATGAACATCTGATCTGATTTGCCTACTAATAAGTACCACTGAGACTCATTTTTTGATGTTACCTGAAAAACCTGATGGTGTTATGCAAATCCACTATTTATTATTCATAAACAGCTCATTTTACAATATCCTAATTGGTTTGATTTGAACTGTGTGCCAAAATTTGCTTCATTTATCTTCATTCCTTCCTCTCTGTTCCTCATCTCACTCCTCCCTCAGTTCTGATTCTGGAGCCTGTGGAAAGAGACGACCTAACTGGTAAGACTCTGAAAATCACAGATTTTGGGCTTGCACGGGAATGGCATCGCACCACAAAGATGAGCGCTGCGGGCACGTACGCCTGGATGGCTCCAGAGGTCATTAAGCTGTCCCTGTTTTCCAAAAGCAGTGATGTGTGGAGGTGAGTTGTCTCCTTCACTAAACTGTCTTATGGTTCTGTTCTCAACCTCAGATGGCCTACAGACCGCCCACAATCCTTTCGCAAACCACCTGATGCATACTGCACACAAAACTGGAAAAGACTGGCAATCTAATACCGCAAATCTGTTTGGCTGACTTTATACAAATAAGGGCACCCTCTTTAAATGTCCTGTACTTACAGTTTATATAATGTGAGTCTATATAATTTTAAAATCAGTTTATTTGTAAAAAAAAAAATTTACAAAAAAGTACCATTCTATAAATGTTTTGTTTTACAAAAAGGTACATTACTGTGTTACAGAATTTCTCCAATAACCCCACCCCTAAACACATATAACTAAAATAACTTAACTAAAATATATACATAACTAAATAAACGAAATAAGATTGTGATATATTTTGTTCAGACTGCTCATTTTTCTAAGTGTCCGGTTCTTGGCTCGTAAATTACACAAAAACACCACACACAGTAAAAATGTCCGGTTACAGGAGAGCAGATATGGCCTAACTGGAGATTTTGTGACTGATTGTGCTTGTGTTTCAGTTTTGGAGTGTTACTCTGGGAGCTGCTGACTGGTGAGGTCCCTTACCGGGAAATTGATGCTTTGGCTGTGGCCTACGGTGTTGCCATGAACAAGCTGACCCTTCCCATCCCCTCCACATGCCCCGAGCCCTTTGTACAACTGCTTGGAGGTACAAATAAAGTTTTTGTTAAATGACATGGCTTTCTCCAGCTTATCAATCTTTTCTTTCACTCTTTACAGTACATCTGTGTCTTCTGTCTTTCTGCAGAGTGTTGGTGTCCTAACCCGCATGGCCGTCCCTCTTTTGGGAGTATCCTAAGGAGGCTGCAGGCCATTGAGCAGTCAGCCATGTTCCAAATGCCCCTGGAGTCTTTTCATTCCCTGCAGGAGGACTGGAGGCTGGAGATCCAGCAGATGTTTGATGAACTAAGAGCAAAAGAGAAGGTATTCACTGCATGTCTTATGCTTGAAAATAAATGTTTGTTTACATCAATTAATAAGAAAAAGAAAAATATTATGAATATGGCCTGAAAACAGAAACTTAAGGATTTTGACAAATGTTAAAACAAAAACAATTTGCGATGCAAAATAAAAAAATAAACATTTAAGTTTCAAGGTCATTAATCAAATCTGACTGACTGACTGTGTCCTTTATACACAAGATCAAATTTCCTTGCTTCCATTAAAGCACACAAGATGATCTTTGGCACATTTTCAGATCATGCTGGGATAACATGGATCATCAGGTTTTGAACAAACTTCCTGAGTTTATGCCAGCTGGAGTGCATGCTGGCATTAAAGCAATAGGATGACATACCATATTCTGAAAATATCTGAAATTAATGTACATTTTGCTAAACTTTTCGCTTAATGTAAAAACTATAACGTTATAAATGATAAAATAATATAATTATAGTTTTATTTATGGCATGTGCATGTTTACATTCAGAAACTCTTATTTATATTTACCTGCTGACCACATCCTTCAATTATTGTACAGCGTACATCTGTATAATAATCTACATTCAAAGAAATTGCAGTAGGTACAATATCATAAAATGTAAATGACCTGCCGTTTATTAGGAGTTGCGCTCTTGGGAGGAAGAGCTAGCACGTGCAGCTGAGGAGCAGAGGGAGCAAGAGGAGCATCTAAGGAGGCGCGAGCAGGAGTTAGCCGAGCGGGAGATCGACATTGTGGAAAGAGAGCTCAACATCATCATCCATCAAATGTACCAGGAGAAGCCGCATGTAAAAAAGCGCAAAGGCCACTTCAAAAAGAGCCGACTGCTCAAACTCGGCAGGGACAGCAGCTGCATCAGTCTGCCCTCTGGTGGGTGGAATAGGAAACTATATTTCCTATTATATGCAATGGATTTCTTATCAATCATATATTCTTTATCCTGTGTAATGGGGTTTGCTTTTATCATAGAAAATATCTAAACTGAAACCATCAGGTGTTTATAATGGTAAATTACAGTACTTATTACTGTGGAAATCTAATTAATGGCAGTCATTTAGGTTGCAGTTTGTATTAGACTAACCGTAACCTTGTACAGGCTGGGCTTTTTAAACCTTGTTATACCCATGCACAACACATCATCACAAGAACAGAACACATTATTCTACTTTATGCTTTAATATCAAATATAAATAAGACCACATTGAATATATTAGTGCTGAATGCTGTGCATGGTTAGCAGTTCACCAGATAACTGTAAATAGTTCTTCTAATATATCATGCAGATGGAAATGCATTTTTAGTATAATGTAATACAGTATGTGAGACATATTTTCCTCAAATCATCCCAAAGGTTTCGAGCATAAGATCACAGTGCAAGCATCTCCCAGCGTGGACAAGAGGAAAGGTCAGGGTAGTGAAAGCACCACTCCTCCAGCCAGCCCAGGAGTCATACCTCGCCTGAGAGCGATACGCTGTAAGTAACATACACAATTCAATGCATTGATCTGAGCTTATATGGGAGATTAAATAAGACCAGAGTAGATTGCTGGACAGATTATTAGATATTAATGCTTGCCTACATTGCTGTGTGCAAGAATCAATGCCTGGACACTTATAAAGAGTGCATTGTTACTGTTAAGTGCCCTTTTAAATGCTCTTCACTGCATGTAGAATGATGTAGCTTTGTGATGTATACTAAACATTTTCTGAAGTTTTTCTGAAGTATTCATTGACATGTTTGATTTAGTGACACCCACTGATGGCAGGAAGACATGGGGCCGCACTGCAGTGTGTAAGAAGGAAGACCTGGCTGGAAACAAGAAGAAGGGCCGAACTTGGGGGCCCAGCTCCACCCATCAGCGGGAGAGAGTGGGTGGAGAAGACAGGTAAACCTGGAGAATATCTTTAAAATCTTATCATACATTATTTTATTTTTTTCCCTAAGCTTCAGTTATAATATTTGTACAGTTTCTTTTTCACCAAAACAGATTTTTTAACTATTAAATTTTTTAAATGTTTTCTTTAATGGGTAAATAGGGACATTCATGTGTTAATATGTTGTGGAAATGTAACATGTATTTATTATATTTTTGATGACTGGGGAGGAATTTTTGTTTTGAATTTTTAAAGTGTGTTTTATTATAGTGCAATATGCTCTTTTGTTCAAAATAAATTATATTTTTCTTAATATGACACATTTAACCTTTTATTAATTTCACATTGGTCATTCTGTTGAAGGCTGAAATCACTCGGGGAGGGAAAGGTGTGGTCCTCGAGTGCTCCAAATCTAGGGAAGTCCCCCAAACATGCTCCCATGACAGCAGGATTCTCAAGCTTAAATGAAATGGGTGAGTCAGAGTCAAGTGTGCTGCTTGTAGACTTAGTGAACCTGCCTCAGGTATGCTGACCACCATGTCAGTAGGACTAACAAATCCAATGTAATTTCTCTACTTACCCTCTTCTATGTAGAGGAGCACAGTGAGTTTGAAGATAATTCTCCAGGCCGACTGGCCCCTGAGCTGAGCAGTAATGGAGTGATGGAGGAGGTCGGCTCAGGGGGTGTAGGGACAGGAATAGGCTCTCAAGATTCACTTCGACGGTGCAGCCAAAGGAAGAAGAGTGACCTGCTGCTGCTGGGCTGTGCCTCCGTACTGGCTGCTGTGGGTTTTGGATCTGACATCTTCCAGCTGGGACGACAACAGGTGCACAACATGAGACAGTGAAGGAGTGAAGGAAAAAAGGAACTGTAAAGCAAGAGTTAGTGAAAGCAAGATAAAGAGGCTAAAATAATAGGTTTTCTGGGGTATAGAAGTTGTTATTGTTGCCCAGTCCATCTGTAATTAATGCAGCTTCATAAACGAGACTGAAACAGGGAATATTCATTAATGCAGAGTCTGTGATTAATAGTCAACAAAATAATTATAAGTTATTGTAACTTAAAAGTTTTTTCTGTGTGACTATAGTGCTCATATGTACACAAGCAGGCATTGACAAACTGAATTAACTGAAAAAACATAGCATGTAAAAGGATGCATTACCGTTGGACCTTGTATGTGATTCACTAATAAGATTAAAAGTAATAAGGATTATTTTATGATATTCATGACATCATTCATGACATCACTGATGACATTACTGATGACATCATTCCTTTATTCTGTGCAGGTGAACCAGGATGAGCAGGAGCAGCGAGAGGAGCAGAGGAAGAAGAAGGAGGGCCTGTTCCAGCGCACAGGTCGATTCCGACGCAGCACTTCCCCACCCAGCCGCACGCTGTCACTCTCCCTCTCCCAAAACCGCCATCACGACTCTACCCTGCCCACCTTGGACCCATCTCCCTCTGTTACACTCCTGTCTCTCTCCTCCCTCTCCGACTGCAACTCCACCAAGTCCCTTTTGCCCTCTGACCCTGATGATTTTGCTCCAACCCCCAGCAGCGCTCACCCGGTGGTCTCTCCCGCGCCGTCATTAAACCCTCTGCTGGACCTGAGGGCGGAGAGCTTCAAACGAGAGCCCAATCAGTCTCTCACACCCACTCATGTTTCTGCAACAATGGCGTTGAACCGCGGGCATCGCCGCACGCCCTCTGATGGTGCCATTCGTCCGCGAGCACAGACAGTTGTGGGGCATCGTCGCACCCCTTCTGATGGGAGTATGCCCTTTCCCCCTGCACCAGCCCCTACCATTACACCATACACAGGCATGTACCAAAATGTTCAATATATGGGGGACCAATAGCAATACTGAGCTACCAATAATCTGAATATTGGGGGGTCTCTCAATTTTTGTGGTGATTACAGCCATGTACATCAGATACGGCACAACATTAACTAACCTAAATATAGATATCATGATGGGACTTAAAGATTAAATGAATCTCATAAAAACATGACATGGTCATATTTTAAACCAAAGTCAAAAGAAAATGAATAAAAAAGTATATTTTTCACCCATTAACATAAGCCTGTTTTGTGTAAGCAATACATTATGACATGAATAAGATTCTTTTAAGGTTCTTTTAAGGAACCTTATTCTTTAAGGTTCTTTTTTTAGGTTTGATCAAAATTCATCCTATTACATCCTTTTGCAAAAACTCATGCTTTGATTCAAACATTTTTGTATATCTTGAATGTGTATTGTAATGTAATGTATTTGAATAGTCATTACATGTCTTTACATGTCGTTGCTTTAAATAAGAGAAAAACAAACATGTGCATTTTCCCCCAGGTTCTGCCGAAACTCTTGACATTCCTCGCCTACCTGACCCGTCTGCGATCTACCCCCCCGCCCATTGGCGTAAACCCCCTCCTCCGCTTTCTGTTCCAGATCTAGACAGCCACACAGGTACGCTCGAGCGTCCCAAAACTCTCGAATTCGCGCCACGCCCTCGACCGACCCCAGCTAGGGCACGTCCTGACCGCTGGAAGCTGTCATCTCTGTCACGGACACTCAGTTCATCTCCAGGTAGCAGCTGTGACAGTCCACTGGGTTCGGGTGATAGTGGGGTGAGTGCTGGGGTCGGTGTCGCCCATCAGAGCCTCCTCGACATCGACATGGAAGGCCAGAGCCAGGACAACACAGTTCCCCTGTGTGGACAACACTCACAAGCCACTCTATGTGGTCAGCATTTCTCATAGAAAGACAGAGACCCACAGCCTAGACTAATGCACCCTTAACCAGCACATTGTGGTGGTCTCAAGAATCATTCCCTCAGATTAAGATTCCAGACCACATTTTGTGTCAGGCAGCTAAAACGGAAAATCTGCCGTATGCGGTGGCTAGACAGACACCTTCTAGAAAGGTTTGGATCTGGTTAGGAGATAAATGACCTTGATTTGTTTATCTCAGTCTGTCTGCAATGACTCATTGTCTCCAATCTTAATGGGGCTTTAAAACAGGCTGGGTTTGGCTGGTTAAGTGCCCGCCTATGGTGATGCTCTAGTGAGAAGTTTTATTACCCATGGAGCAGGAGAGGGCAGTGTAACTACACCCATATTTCTCTGTAGGTCTGTTACCTTCCTTGTTGTTCATATCTCTGTTAACATTAGGCTTGTCTTAAAGCTGTTCCTTCTGCTTCTTATCATGGTCTCTGCGGGGACAACCTGTTTTTGGCCTGAAAGGAAAATTACAGTCTCTGTTTTAGGCATCATTCCCTCGAGTGTGTACATTGTAAAGTTCAGTAATGCTTTCTTTATGTATAATCAGGAGAATTTTGTATGCAATTAATTGCAATGGCATAGGTTTCTCATTGTGAGCTGCGTTCATTGTAATATATTGATGCAATACTGAAATAGGTGTACTATAAGATTTTTATATTTTTCTTTTTGCAAATAAAAAATACATCTCAAGGACTCTCTGCAAGACATAATCAGAATGTGAGAGCAGTCCAAATGTGAAATTAAAGGGAATAACAACAATAACAGGGATTAACAATTCTGTCATTATTTACTCATTTTCATGTTATTTAAAAACCCTTTATTCTGCTTGTAACACAAATGGAGAAATGTAAAAGAATTTCAGAAGCTTGGCAGAGCGCAAAGGTTGTGGGTTCGATTCCCAGGGAACACATCCAGAACATGTATAGCTTGAATGCACTGTAAGTCGCTTTAGATAAAAGCATTGCCCAATTGCATAAATGTAATGTAAATGAAGCCCCCATTCATTATACCTGCATGGACAAAAATGACCATTTACATTTATGCATTTGGCAGACACATTTCTCCAAAGCGACTTACATTGCATTATACTATACATCGTCTCTGAGTATATGCAATCCTTGGGATCAAACCCATGACCTTGGCATTGTTAACGCTATGTTCTAACCACTGAGCTACAGGAAAGCCGTGACTTGAGAGTGAGTAAATCAAGTCAGAATTGAAGGTGATCTGTTCTTTAAAGTGTGACGTGATTGGCTGTTTTCAAAGCAGAGGTTTTCTCTCTGTTCGTGAGGGTATTTTGTGTTTGTAAGTATGCACGTGGATGTGTCTGAGTGCATGTCAACCTGACTGACAACTGGATGAGCAAACTGCTGCTCATTTTCCTGTTCTAAAACATTTTCCAGTTAAAAGTTTTTCCCCTCTCATTATCACTATTTAAATAGCCTCCCCTTCTAAACACAATGCAGCTGTGTGAGGAGTATTATGAGAAATGACAAAAACGGGAAACCTTATTTTTTCTGTACTGTAAAAATTGCAATAAAAAGCAAATGTGTACTACCTGTTTTTATGATTGTGTACCAAACAACCAGACAGACACTTCCTCACCTTGGAACCTTTGATGTTTTTCCTGAACCTGCTCAACAATTTATTCGAAAAGAGAAAATAAATACACATGTACATGGGATTTTACCACGAGTCACCACAGAGAGGATTCTGAAGAACACTGTCATGTCAAGGCATGTGGAAAGAGACGTAATAATGACATCATAATGATGTTACTCTGGTGCAGAAATTTCAGGATCTTCTGTCCAGCAATACACACACTGAAAGGGTTCTTAAATTCTTAGTGCTGAACCGTTACACCTGGTAGTAGACAGTATTTTTGACTGTCCACAAGTGAGTATGACTTTGTCTGTGTGTGAGTGTGTGTGCATGTTTTTGTGTTCTTATTGTTTATCAGTTGTATTTTCTGTGCAGGGGCTGAACAAACCCACCCTGTTATTTCCTGTGTGAGGAACACAAAAAAGAGTATTTATTAAAATAATTGTTACAATTGAAGTAGTGATGTGTTTGTCTTTGTGCCCCGCGTTAATATTGTCTTTTTTCAGATCTGTTGTTTTGGATATAAGCTATTGGTATGTGAAGATTCGTCAGCGTAAACATATTAATTTGAACTGAAGGTCTCCTACTTAACTAAACGAGACATAACTAATAAACCTGGAATGGCACATCTTAATAATGGTCACTAGATGTCGACAAAGTCATTGGCCATTTGACCGATGACGCAATGGAAAAACATTTGTTTTTTGTGGTTTAATGTTCTTATGAGCGCACAAAGAGCAACAGCTTAACGATTCACAATGATTATAGCATAAAATTACCTTCAATTTAACATCGAAAACACGAGAGCTGGTTACATCATTGCGAACGTTGGCGTGCGCGCACACGAATGCACGCTCCCGTCTGTTTACTTCAGCCTGTGTTCTCTCTGAGGACAATAGAAAGGCACCACACTGAGGTATTCCTTTCTCTGCTGAGAGTGAGATCATGTGTGAGGGATGAGAAAATAAATATAACCCCTCTCCATGAAAAACAGGTTAATAATAATGACATTAATTCCTAAAATCGTGCTTGGCTCTGCATTTCAAACAGCTGACCATTGTATGAAAACACTGTATAAAAACAACAGTGTTGTTTTCAGCCTTACAAGATGATACATGTACACGCAAACACTTGCATAGCTTTGCTCTTGTGTGTGAAAGCAAAAGCCACTTTAAGCTTCCAGACGCTAGCTAGTTGCTTAGCAACCACTCTTCACTTCCATGGCAATGCTATTAAAAGCAACAGCAAAGAAAACCCGGGAAGATGGTGGACATGACAGAACTGTATAAAGGACTGTTAAAATAATAACACACAGACAGAAGACTATTGTGACATGTGAGATTAGATTTTAAGCATGTGAATGATGTAATGATGCTTTCAATATATCAAGACACATCAATGCTACAAATTTACACTTTGTCCATCTAATTTCTAAAATAACCAAATCTGTCATAACTAAGCAGTAGGCTATTCCTGTCATTAAATGCTTGTGTCAGTGCAAGCTTAATTTTTTTGTACTTTGTGGTGGTCTGTAGTATCTTAATAGATCCTCGTTCCCAGTTTCCCGTTTTCCTTCTGTAATTAATTGTGTGTGTGTTTTACATTTCACAACCCTAGATGCCATTTTGGGAAGCAGCCAGTGATGACAGACACACCACTGGTTCTGTTACAGCTGAAAATCTGTGAACAATTCAAACAAGCACTTTGAAGCCGTGGATGTTTGTCTGTTATTTCTTGGCACTGTGAGGAGAGAAATGTGATAGCTATCGATGCTGTGCCATGGTAGTTTAATGTACATTAAACTGTCTCATTCTGGTGTTGCTCCTAATTCGTTTGGTTTTCTTTTTTCTCTTAAGCACACAAGAGAAATGCAGGCTACTATTACTGTAATTTTAAGGTGCTGTAGTGTTGTTTTTGAAGCTTGATGTTTAGTGCATCCTGTCTACTGTCTTTATATGGAAATTTAGGAAGCTTTAAAATTCTGCTTTTGCCGAATCCTAAAAATAAGGAATATAATTTTTTGGTTTTTAAATGTAGGAGCATCAGAACACAAGCACAAAAGCATATTGAGTTTGGATAGTATGACATGCCAGCACACATATACATATTATTTTATGTGTAACTGCCACATACTGTAAAACACTCCTCCCTCTCTGGAGGAGTGGCTTGTTGTCCATTTCTGATAAATGTTTTCCTCTTTAAATGGAACACCAGACCATCATTTACTTCGGCAACTGGAGTCGGGACTGTAGTGTGAAGTGTGTAGTGACTCACATCCTCTAATTTCTTGCCAGAAAATTGAGTTTTGTATTAGATTAGATTAGATTTTAGTTTTAAAAACACATAAAAAAATACTCATGCAATTTCTATTTTAAACTTTATTTGTAGACTTTAAATACCAATCAATAGTGCATTTCTGGGCTTGCAGGTAAATGTAATCAGTTTGCAGGTCTTCAGATGTCCGGTGGAAGTAACATCTTCCCAGGGTGGCAATAAATGATTGCATTAATGCATTAACATTATTGTTACCAGAAAAGCCAGAAGGTCCAGGGCTCTCTCTCTCCAGAACAGCCAGAAGGTCCAGGCCTCTCTCTCCCGAGAACAGCCAGAAGGTCCAGGGCTCTCTCTCTCCAGAACAGGCAAGGAAAAAGGAAAATGAACCATTGGATTTTTTTCTCACTTTCAGGTCACTAGGATGCCCTCACCCCTTCTTCCTGTTTGGGGAATCATTACTGTTATTCTTTCACCCAACCCAGATGACCTTACCTTCTGGAGGTCAAAAGGCATACCCTGAATCCTTGGTCTGGCAATCAGACAAAAAAACAAATCTAAGACATTACAAATAAGCCAGAATACAGGAGAAAAATATATTAACACAAACATATACACAGGTACAAAGCTGCCCCTCACAAAGTTAAATATATTTTTCATAAATCTCTTTTATTTATCCTTCTCATTTGCTCTCTGACATATCGATAAAAACAATTTAATAAAGTAAAGCTTTCGACAACCATTAATAAGTCTTTAAACCTCACAAGTCTACTTTGACAAACACATACCTCAAGTGACATCCAAAAAAAGCAAAGAACAGTTTATTGGCTTGTCCATGAACCAGTTTGTGCTTTTGTTGTTGTTGTTAACTGACAACAGTCAGATTTGATGTTTCTGCATCTGTGCAGAAAGAGATCCAGCACATTAGGAAATATGGACCACAGCTGAAAGAAGCAAAAGTGATGGCCGAGACTCCATACGGAACATCTGCATTATCACCATTGCGCTGCTACGGACAACCTGACCTTAACCATTTACAGAAATTAAAAGAACATACAGTAGCAAAGATAAGGTGAAGAGAGAACTGCCACAAAACTGAAGAGACAAGAGACAGAGCTGAAGAGAAAGAACATGTCAGAAGAGCACAGAAAGACAGCATTTGATTTCTCCTGTCAATCTGTACTTAACTACATTTTAAGTTGTTGCTTTGATCAGTTAAAGGTGCACTCAGTAAGTTTTTGTTTATGCTTTGCTGTCACAACATCCCAGCTTTCTTGCACTTTATACTGACACCTAAAGTTGCAGATACATGAAGTTTGCTGATTATATGTGCATATACTATTTGTGTTGTTGGTTTTCATATTGTTTACATTTGCTGTAACTCTATGTCTAGCTGTTGTATTTCTTGCAGTCCACAGATGCTCATGTGATCATGGCGGCATTCAGAAATTTAATTGCTGCTCAAATCCTGCATCATCAAAAATGCATAGTGGCCACAAAGAAGGCTTTGTGAGCACCCTTTTGAAACCTAAAAAGACAAATGGGACATCCTACTAACATGGTAACCACTGTAAAATCTCCACAGATTTCTTGAGTTGACATAATTTGAATCAAAAGTAGTATTTACTCTTTATGTAAAACTATGAAGCGAACATTTACTGAGTGCACCTTTAAGACACCATTTTATCACCATATTCCATTATCGTTTTCTGGTCGTTGCCCTGTTTGGCGCACCATTGCCTTCCAGCTCTGAATTCTAAAACTCATCAGCTTGTCTTCCCATCTGAATCCATGTCACAACATCCCCAGAGTTCCACTGACACAATTAAATCTCTGTTTTATATTAGGTCAGATGGATAATTTCATCTGCCTGCCCCCATCTCTTCAAAGCCATCCATCCAAAGTAGACTCAGAATATAATGTGCTGTCAAAGACATCTAAACATTTGAATGAATCCACTGGAGATGCTCCTTCCATGAACAAAACATCAGCAAACTTTTAGTGAGTTTTATCCATTGTAAAGCTAAGAATATAGACTCTGAAGTTCAGAAAAGTGTAACATTAAGAGGACAAACCTTAATGCGTTCGTAAAACATTAATGGTCGTCATTACTACATTTATCAGTGTTAAAAACGGCTTTTTTTGTTCCTTTATGTACTGCTATTGTGTAACACTGATGATTTGGAATAGATATATATATATATGTAAATTCCTATTAAAGTGTATCAGGACCTTCACCAAGTGAGTCATATTATGTTGATCTATTTTGTTATAGAAATACATCAAGGAGTTTTCAATATGGCTCTATTGGTTATTAATATTCCATCAGGCTGCATAACCATTATGACATCATCAGGTTGAATATGCTCTCTTCCTTTAAGGGGGAGGGGCTATGAGACAGTTCAATGTGACAACATACGCCAAGCAAAATGAACAACATGGTTTACGAAAAAACCTGCTAACATCAGTACAGAGGATTTTGTTCCTTTAGGAAAGGGAAAGATAACAAATTGCTTTAACCACAGTAGTTCCATAGAACGATCAGCAAAACGAGAGGAAAAAAACAAAATCAATATTAAAGGACAAATTACAAACACTCGAATTAGCCCTTGAATTGAAACAGTTCAGAAATTGATTTGCGATGTGCCCAAATTCAAGAGAGAGAAAAAGGAAGCAGAAAATAACAGGCATTGCAGGCGATCGTGAATGAAGATCTTGTTCAAAAGCATCGACCTCCCCCTTCTCTTCTGTATTGAGCAGTTAGAAGTGTCTCTTAATGGATCAAAGTGAGTTCGATGGACACTAGCCTAATCATTGAACTTTTACCACCTGCACTTCAGTAGCAATGTGGCTTTGATACATGTGCTTTCATTCTTTTCTCTACCTACAGACCCAAGACACACAAGACCACATCTCAAGCATCCTGCATTACACGTTTCTCATCCTATAAAATACATTATGCACATTTTGATATCCTTTCTTGATCATGTAAATTTACTGTTATGTCAGGCTCCCCACGGTTTATAGAATTATTATACAGCATTTCCATCT
Organism: Botia almorhae; assembly: GCA_036877575.1. NCBI lineage: Eukaryota > Metazoa > Chordata > Actinopteri > Cypriniformes > Botiidae > Botia > Botia almorhae. Next base: position 81,237 of record JAZGTJ010000505.1, read on the forward strand.
TTTTTGTTTTCTTCTCTGTTGTTCATTCGTCAGTCAGATTCTCGATACCTGGGAAATGAAAGCACCGGGGATTTAAAGGGACAGATACCTCAAAAGAGAGAAAAGACAGTTGTGGGATTCTGTGCTGTAGCCGTGCCCATTTAAGTCCACTTTCAGAGGGGCACAGCACATGTATCCTGGTTGTCCAAAGATGAGGGGCATTGTGGGAAAGATTCAGAAAGAGAGGTTTTCTATCAAGGTTAGGGTGTGGCATAAGGGGGCGGAGCAAGCGGCGGTCGAAGTTAACCCAATGGCTCTTTTCCGCTCTCACGCACCTGTTGACCGGTCTTGCTCATTTTCATCTCTGTCAGCTGGATGTATCGCAGGACGTTTGTGTCTGGATGGAGAGAAGATGGAGCAAAAAAAATTAGTTAAAAATTGGTATAAGACTAAACCATATTAAAGTCTTTGAGTGCTTCAGTAGGTTTAATAAGCCATAGTCAAATAAGAATTCCATTCTAAAACATCAGGAAACGAGGTCAATCGAATACATTTGAAATTCAGTTTCTTTAATGAACACATAACATGCACATATGCTGTGTATAGGATATAAAAGCGTTTGTTAACTACCTGTGGGTTCACGGCACTTAGCATCGCGTAGGTAACGCAGGGCACACTCGTAGTCTCCCAGGTGGTAGAAGGCAATCCCAGCACGGTACATGGCCTTAAAATGATCCTGCTGGTGTCCCAGTACCTTTAAACAGTATTCCTTAACTCGCTCATAATTCACCAGTTCTGACTGCAGCAAGCATGCTATAAAGAGAGAGAGTGAGAGAAAGAGAGAGAGAGAGAGAGAAGGCAGGGGGAATTAGTACAATGAAAAGGACAGGACAAACCAATAACCAGGTGAATAAATAAATCAAAGAACAGCTAGATAGAACAGAATAAAAATAGCCAGGAAATATAGTCTTAGAACATGCTCTACAAAATAGCCAGAGAGATAAAGCAGGGAAAGGGGCAGCATGTTTTCTCACAGTCATCAGTTGTATTAAAGGTCCGAGAGCAGCAGTTTTTATTGCTATTGGTCTTGGTCAGGCTTCAGATAACCACATTAGCACAAAGTGAAGGTCTAATTGCATCTTTCAGCCACTGTAGGCTCAGTGACACCGATGAAGTAATTATTTTATTTGCTAGAGACATAATCTAAATCTGTTGCTTGCAGGTACTGTATTCCCAGCTAACAGGGAACGGTCTCAGAACATTGACTTGTTCTCTAAAAGTTCTGTCAAAGATATCAATTTTTTTTTAAGTAATGTATATTATATAGAATCATATATCAAAAACATTATGCATAAGCTGTTAGTGAAATGTTTTAAAAGGTTACAGAATAAAAAAATAAAAAAAATATTCCTATTACCAAACAGTAACATTAATACAGTGGCTAAAAAACTATGTTTTGAACATTCCTAGAACTTCCTAGAATTAGAACATTCTTACAACCTAAAATTGTTAGCTGTGTTTGATCTGAAAATATTTTTTCTTTATCTAAAAAATGAAATGAAAGATATATAGCTCAAAATCTACAGGTTAAATTAAAAATATGTGGCTGTATGATGTTATAATAAAGCTTCCACTAAACAGCAAAGCAGGCACGAAATCTAAAACAAAATGACTAATAAAAGATCAGCTATAACTGATAATAGCAAGCAAATTTTCTACTCTCATTGCCAATATTTTATTGAATGAATAAATGTTGGAGGTCCTTGTTTTAAAAAAGCTGCCGCTAATTAGATGCATGGGCCCTGAAAGCACATCTGCACAGCAAATGAATTACTGCTGCGCCTGCTAGGCAGCTGGTGTGTGTTGTCAAGCACTCGTCCAATCAGGGTTATTCATTCCAACAGCAGTTGACATGGCTGGATGCTGATGGCAGAGGCTGGGAAACTCAATTTCAGATTTCAGTAGGAGCTCACTGATTGTGGTGGATGACGTGTCTGCTGTGTCAGACTAAGAATTTAAACTGTGATTTAAAAAAAACTGAAACCTTGCAATAAACAAGGCACAAATAAACGATTCAACCTTTTCTAGACTAGATCACTAATCAAAGGTAAGCAAATCTGTGACCATGTTCACTTGTTTTAAAAAAGGTCAGATTTTCTGGCCTCAGTTAAAGCACACAAGATGTTCTTTGGAACATTCCCAGATCATGCTGGGATAACACCCAGCTAACAGTTTCAGACTGTAAGAACGTTTCCCTAACATTTCCATTAAGTAACAAAAGATGTGAAAATGTTATTTTGAATGTTCTAAGAATGTTAAAAACATCCAGTTTATTAGATTGTATTAGTTGTATTAATGTTGTTGCTTGGTTATAAACACATTACTCTTTTTACAACTTTTTAAACTCTGTATCATTTTTAAAACATTCCAACTAACAAGACATCTTAAAACAATGTCTTAGATATATATGTCACATAATATAAAAAAATGCTTTTTGATAACTTCGAGAGAACTTCTGTAGAATGTTAGATAACATTTTGAGAACGTTCCCTATTAGCTGAGACATGGATTAACATGTTTTGCACAAACCTATGGAGCACATGCCGGCTATGTGTATGCTGTCATTGAACAAAAGTGATGCACGTAGCACCACATACTAAGAAGTCTAAAAATTCTGTGTACGTTTCATTATACTTGTGTAATGTAAAAACTGGTTTTGATAATAATATAATCTGTAAAGTAAAATGTAAAATTATATTTTTGCTTGTGGTGTATTTTGGACCCCACACCAGCTGATTTTCATCAAGTTGGCCGTCAGATCGATACCGGCTTACTGCGTCAGAGAAGCATCAACCTGGCTGACTAGCAGAGGTCTGACCCCTGCCAAGGTTAATGTCTGTCTGTGCAGCTAAGTGCATGCTCACCACCAAATACATTGACCACAACTGCTGCTTTATACTGATAACCTCCCTCTGTCCCTTCCTATTACACTCCTCTACACATCACTCAGCCTGATGCTGGCACCTCTGGGCGAAGTCATAAGCAAGAGAGAGAGAGAGAGAGAGAGAGAAAGAGAGTGAAACCACCAATTTAAACTGAAATTTAAAATTTAAACAATTTAAACAAAATAACTTCACCACACAAATTTTCAATGAAACTAAAGGCATCACTTTAGCAGCATATAGACACAGGACATCTGACACAACTCTCTCTAAAAATCATAAATAAGAAATCATATCATAGATATTAATATTAAACTAATTTGAATTACTAATCACTTCAACATAAGGGATAGTTTGCACTAGGGGTAATTTCACTATCAGAAACACAGAGTTGGTAAAAACAAGCATACTGGAAAAAAGTAATAAAATCAAAATGCACCATATTTTTCAACATATCAAGCATCAAAGGCAACCAGAAACCTTTGGAATCCCCGACTCAAAATCAAAGCTCTCGGGTTTGTGGGCAGGCTGGGAAGATGATGATATAAGCACCAGAGAACACAGATCGCTGATTAAAGACAGACTGTGTGCTGCTGTATAGAATTAAACTAAACCTAACAGCTGCTGACTGCTCAAACAGCCACTAATTCACACTCACATACAGAGTGAGAGGAGGAAAAGTGTGTTCAACCTAATGAAGATTATAAAGACCGAAGGCAAGAGCACCAGTGAGATTAATTATGATTACATGACAAATGAAAAGCTGTAAGGGGAAATATCTTAACCTACCTTTGTTCATTAGAGCTAAAATTTCATTCTAAATAGAGTTTTGCCTGTCAATGATTTTGTGCTTTTAATTTTCCTTCTCTTATTTTCTCTCTCCATCTCTGGGTCTCGTCTTTCTTTTCAGAATAAAACACACTCAGCATAACACTGTCTAAAATGTCATGACACAAAACTGTCTCTGTTACAAAGAGGAAATGGGGAGAGTGACAAAATTTGACTCCAGTTTCATAAGAACATGCAGTACAACAATCTTTGGTGTTGTGTTATATTGAGTTTCTCTCCTTTTCAGATGGGAATAGTTTCCCCTGAGGAGTCTGGTAAATTTGTGTTTCATCAATGTACTTTGGGATTTTGTCTGAACCCAACACAACCTTGGTAAATATTATACAGCAATTTTTTGATCGACAAATCTAATCTTTTCTGTGATCGTGATTTCATGTTTTTTTCGCAATGCTTGATCTTCATGAAACAGAGTAACTAAAGCTAAATTGTTGTAATGCTGCCTTGTGCATCTTTATTTTTGATTTAGGCCCTTTCACCACCTTTCTGGGTAAAATAACAGTTGTTATAGTTCCTATTCAACTATGTAAAAATAAAATGGGATGATCTTCATGTTGATTAATATGTATCCCTTATTTGCATATTATGTTAATTATATAATTAATTACATATTTTACGCAAGCATAAAGAACACATCTGGACAACAGACATTTCCATCTTTATGATAACTATAGAGATCCCAAACCTGTTCAGATCATCACAACCAATGACAGTATGTCAGTAATTGTAACTTAAATGTCATTTACATTTATGTATTTGGCAGATGCTTTTATCCAAAGTGACTTACAGCACATTCAAGACATACAATTGATCACTACGTGTACCCACAACCTTTGTGCTGCTAAAGCAATGCTCTACCAACTGAGCCACAGGAACACAGGAACACATTTAAAATAAATCCTGAAAACAGGAAAAATTCAATACACTTAAAAAAGCCATTGACTCTCCTGATGTCATTTCATGCATCATAACGGTGACCTCTGGCTTTTGTACTGGTCATTTTTAGAGGACTGTTCTGTCTCATTAGGCTGGCACCACAATGTCCTGCTTTAACCTGGTCTGCTCGCCCGAGATGGCTCAGAGAAAGAGAAACTGCCTTTCAGCACATTGAGTACCCTGTCCATCTTCATTCTGGGCAACTGGAACCCTGGCAAGCTCTTGCTGTATTCAGTTTCAGGCAATAATGGTCTAATGGCTCCTAACTCTCGATATCTTTCTCTCTTTCCACAACACACCTGCAGACACACACACAAAAATACAGCAGACTGATTCATCACACAAATGGATAAGGCGTGGCAGTGTGGATACTGTGGACTGCACTTAAGCGTCTGTTAAGTGGCTTTATCAGAGTAATGATGATGGCATCACATATTAATGGACCCAATGCACTTTATGCTAGAGCATAGTTATGTGAGAACATAACTGCTAGGAGTACAGCTGAGCCTAAGAGCCAGAGCTGGTCATCTGAGCAGGGCAGAGAGTAACATGGTCTTTCTCCTGATAATTCTTCATCAATAAAGCAATTGGGGGTCTGATCAATTTGTCACCCACAATAATGATAAAAGCACCACTGTATATCAATGTTAAGATGAGTCTGTTCTCTTTTGAAATATCTATATGAAGGTTGGTTTCCTGTGCTCAGAACTTGATATATAAGATTGTTTGTTCACCTTCTGTCTTTTTTATTCAATAAACAAATTATTTCCGTTATTGAGTTAATTCATGCAATAATATGGAAATTAGAATTATATGTCATTTGCATATTCATAATTGTCACTTTGCAATCAGTTACAAGGTGTGCAACAATGAGATCTGGCATGGTGTGTCTTCACACTTTATATTTGATTATAATAAATTGATGAATAGAACATTCTCTTTTTGTGTTTTATGGAGGAAAGTCATACGATGTTGGCATGACATGAGAGTGAATTTTCATATGTGAGGGAGCTACTATAAGTAAATTTGGATATCACTGGCACCAGTTTTTCTAAAAACTGAACAGGTGTAGGGACATCTGTTGAGTGTATGTGTGTGTATGTGTGTGTGTGTGGAGAGAGAGAGATAGAGAGAGAGAGAGACAAGCAATAGGTGGGAGTGGTTAACAAATGTTCAGGATTCCCTTCATATTTTCATCTCTAGAACTTTCTCTAAACATCGGAGAAAAACTGAAATGATCAACTATCTATATATAGGGACCAGTGAACTACCCAAAAAAACATATCATTTTTGGACATTTTTAGAAGTGCTTTAGGGAACCACTAAAAACATCTTTACCACCGTCATTGCACTATAGTACCTTTACTTCTTGGTACCATTTTTTTTTGTAAGATATTTTGGTAGATACAAACTTTAACAGGAAAAGAGAAANNNNGATAGTTTGTGAAGTACAGAAAATAGCAGAGGGGTGAGACAGAGCAGAGGGAGTGAAAACTGGATGGCAATCGATTTCAAATGCCCTCCTACCGGAACATCCATCTCCAGTGGACTGGATCACACCCATTCTCTTTTAGCACTCCTTATTATCTCTCTCTCTTTCTCTCTTTGTGTCTCTCTCTCGGGGCACTGCTCTTTTGACAGGCGCGGAGATGACAGCATCAGGTAGGGGAGCGGAGCTAATTTAAAACAGCATTGGTTTGTGGTGATTACCCTGCTGTCACTGCATTGGTAATTAGTTCTCTTGAACCGTAATGGCTGATGCAGGGACCCATCAGTCTGACTGACACTTCTCCTCCTACTGTGTCCTTATCCTCACTCAGCCTTAGTACAGATTCTATCCTCCATCTATGCAGCTGAATAACACCTAGTCTCACTTATCCAGACCTTTAACCCGATAGCAAAAGGTCTGACTGGCATTGAGGATTATTTAAGGTAAGATGCTTAAACAAATTGACATGTTAAGAAACCATCACAGTTTGTTTTGTTTTTACCTGCCGTTTAGGAATGAGTTTATCCAGAATCATTTAAAAAACATGTTCTGACATCTATACAGCAATAAGAGTTGGCAATAAGAGAGACAATCAGGAACTAGAGCAAGAAAGTACTTTTCAGTTTTGTGAGCTATATGCATCAGGCGGTCAGCGGTCAGAACTGTGGGCAGTCGGTGGGTGTGCTGCCTGAAACTGAGACTTATAAACACCCAACACTATCACCTTCTTAATCTCACATAACACACATATAAAAGATTCTTTACAGTGATGAAAGTTTTTTGTTCCACAAAGAATCAGTTAAGTATTCTTAAAAGAACCATTTCATTCCTCCCTTCCATAGCCTAAAGAACCTTTTCCGATACATACCATACAGCAAAAAATGATCCTTTGCATTGTGAAACACCTTTTTAAAGAGTGAATCTTGTCAGTACAGTGACCACATCTGACGTTACATAGCAGTATGTTCACACCTAAAACTTGTGTAGAGATAAACATGACTACATTTTAGATTCTTGCTTTTTCATATGAAATACAACAGTATAAGCCTCTCACCTCGTGCAGTTTTAAAACGGTATGCAAACCATTCCTGAGCAAACGAACCGGAATATTAACGACAACAGGAAACAGTGACAGACTGCTTTAAAAGCAACTAAACTAAATAACAGGTCTCAGAATAGTTTACATGCTTGGGCTGCTTTTCAGTCTTATTTAAGACGACTAAGAGACCCTGAGCTCACATGTATAATTCATACATTAGTTACTGCTAAGTGCTAGTTTATCACCCATCCACTGCAGCCTGTTGATAATGGCCTTGTCAGTCAGTGCACTGTGGCTTGAAGGACACTAAAATGAAGGCCGCCTTAAATCATGAAGTCTGCAGTCTGAGCCTCAGCAGCCAGCGCTGGCTCCCTTTCCACCCATTCCTCCTCGTTCTCCCTCCCCTCCTCTGCTTCTCATCTTTTTGCTCACTATTTCTGATTAGGAGTAAATGACCCATTCATATTGCATGAATCTCATTTCCCCTCCAGATTTGGCAACTGCGCAGTGTCGCACATCTTCATTCATCTTATCACATACAAATCCATCTTCCTTCCACTGCCTTTGTGCTTATTATATTTATATTCACCGTACATCAATGCAATAAAAGCTTCTTCAACAGGCTAAAAGTGCTGTAAGCAGTTTGTGTGTGTGTGTGTGTGTGTGTGTGTGTGTGTGTGTGTGTGTGTGTGTGGTGGTGGGGGGGAATCGTACCACACATAAAATGATGCAACTGACTGAAATGTGTCCTAATCACACCTGTCTCTGTGACAGCAGCTAGACTGTAAACTGTAAACATATGATACATGGAAACCCTTTACTGCCAACTATACTGAGCTGTGATATCAAAAGCAACAGACAGAGAAAAGATGTCCGGTTTGTTTTAATATTTTGAATTCCTTTAAAAAATGAGAACTGGTGAAACATTTACTATCCTGTAATGAAGTATTACCATTATATAACAGCATGCATGGCTTGTTTGAATGGCCTGTAAATTGAGGTTTTTTTTGACACCATATGGTTTGTTACAAACCTACCAGCAGTTAACTATGCCATGCTAACTAGCAAAACCTTGCGGCCTGCACTTTTTTCCTTCAATAAGAAAACTAACTAATCAAAACATTCCCTGACTAATCTAACATGTTCGGATCTGCTGTCTTTGGAGGATTTGGAGACCGGGCCTATTGTTAGCAAGTCAGCAAAATGGTGTAAGCTAGCTTACAAGACCTTTAATAACAAACTGAACTGACACTGATTGATAGAGTGGCTGATTGTAAAGACTATGATCAAGCACAGAACATTGGGATCTCGCTGTTCTCTGAAGGGAAAAGTCCAGTTGCTATATTGTGCTTACCATCCCCTTCCCCCTTCCTCTCTCTCTCTCTCTCTCTCTGACCATCTGTAATCAAAGAACGACAGTCTTGATCATGATAGCATGCACATGTATGCTGAGGAGACTGACTGCATAAATGACTTTGCAGTTTTGACTCAACAGGAATTAACCAATGACAAATAATTCTGTGCAGCTCTAAAAATAAACATTTCATCTGACCATAAAACACACTTTACAGTGAAGTGCCTGTGCATGGAGCGCTTGTTTAAACGCTCGCATTCCTTAATGAGCTCATCAAGTGGCTGAATTTAAATGCTGTTGTGAGTTTAACAGCAAAAATGTCCGCTGTAATCCCACCGGCAGCAACGCGTGAGGAAAAACAGGTGCTTCGCCTGCCGCATCCTAAATCCATTTCCCTGGATGGTGCGGCCCATTCCTGCAAAACCCTCATGGTAATCAATGCCTATTGAAACTAGCACCACATCAACCCTATTTTCATGTATTAGCCATAGAGCAACATGCATTGCAGAGAGAGGAATAAAAAAAGCTAGATTGCTCATAAACAGCAGAAACCACTTCAGCCCAAAGGCAAACCATGGAACACATGTTAAAAGAGGAAAGAATGAAATATTAATGCAGTATCCCTCTAGCAACCTCCTGTAATGCCCCCAAACAACACGCGCACTTGCTGCCTGCAATTACGATCTCTTTATGGACATTTGATAGTTTGTCTATGATTTAAAATGTGCAACTGTAGTTTTTTTTATATTTCTGCACTGAACTTTAGCTAAAGCTGAGGCTAAAGGATGATGAGCAGACTGTGGACAGTTGGATTCCCAGATGGAGCCCCTAAGCGATGCACTTAGCACCAGAGGTTTCAGTAAACCATTACGATTGTATGGAAACTTTACCCATGTAACTCCACTTAGACAAGGGCATTTACAGAGACTCGATGAATATGCATAACAACTGAAATAGCTAGAGGATATAGATCCTTAGTGAGGTCACTTAGTACTACCTCAATATTTTTTTAGATACATAACAGCATTTTCAAAATGATTACTACTATGTGATGTACCTACAGACTAATTACTCAGTTTAACAATTTTAATCCTTTGACTTAATTACGTACATGCCAAAAAGTCACTTTCTTAATCAGTGTTTATGCCCTGTTTTCCAGTAGTATTTTTTTTATCTTCTTCTCCTTCTTGTAAAAATTAAATGCTACTAGAGTTTCTTGTATAAGGCTTGTATAAGGTATAAGGATTTTAGAATTTCACATGTGCAAAAACACAAGATCACATGTGAAAACAATTTACAGTTTCCCATAGGAATTAACATGGGATTTACATGTTCCCAACACATGTGTCTTTTCTGTATATACAGTGTGTTCACATGTTGAGCTGCTGTTGAAGTTAATGAGAAAGGCCACAGACAGCTCCTTATTGACTTGCTGTACTAAATATGGCTGATGATCCATCAGGGGAAGGGCCACCTATAGCAGCCGCACACAGCTCACGCTCAGAGGACAAATACTAACAGACAGCAACAGCTTTTCTGTGCGTGTGGGTGACTAAGCAGTGGAATACTTCACTTCATAAAACAACTCTGTTGACAGATCACCCAGGGCTGAACAACTAGAGAAGTTGCCTCGCACTATACTGGCTCTTTTCCAGCAATCCTAAAATAATTTTGCCGCAACAATACATTTGGAAGTATTGATCATAGTGAGTGATTCAAGTCCACAGTCTTGTCATGTCCACAGAAAAACAGCTATGGGCAAGAACGACTTTATCAAGCAGTCAAGATGTCAAGAGGATTTTTACGCAAGCAGCCAGTAATTTACCACAAAGCCTTAGGTACACTTTGTCTAAATTTAGGAGAATGTTTTCTTAACTCTCTGAAATGGGAGTGCAACCCTGCCAGGGTTTCTATAACATTATGGCCAGAGCTGTGTGCTGCTGACAGGCTTATTAATAGCATCTGGAGCAAAAACCTAGTTCACTTAAAAGACAAAATACCCGTGCAACATATAGGGAACATACCCATCACATATAGGGTTTCTAAATTCTGAGCTGCTGCAAATCAGTGGCACGGAATAAGAAAAGCTTCTGTCGTTAAAGTCTTAGTTAATTTCAGCATAAACTCTCAAAATTCCTTTCTTTGCTTTCGGTAAGTAAAAAGTTTTACAGGTTTGGAGCAACATGGGGGTGAGAAAACAATGAAAATCATTTTATTTTTAGGCTGTGTTTTGTAATCACAGTGGTGACAATAGAGGCAGTATGGTTTCAGCAGCTCAAGATAAAAGTAAAGAGGTCCTCTGAGGCATTAGCTTGAGGGAAGACTTGTGTTGTGTTGACACACAGGGGTGTGCTCTGTCTCGCAAACACCCAATCACTACATGACTCAGCATTATAAGAGAGACATTGCCAGGCACTGATGGGAGACCTTTCTGGTTTCATTGTGTTATAACAGGATTAAACAGTAACCATTCTCCATTAAATATGTAAACAGTAGTGGCTCTATAACCTTAGCAATACGTTTAAGCACTTTGTACCATACAACAAATGACAGGTCTTTTAAGGGCTTCACAAACGTATCATAATAGTTATAACAAGATTCTCCAGTAGCCAATACATGTATAAAATACTATATCATTTACATATTTGCTTATTTGCTGCTTCACTTTTCTCACGTTTGCTCAACCAACCAGACTTTATTTATTGCAATGGCAGCAGTTCTCACATTCTTTGCTTTGGTGGCTATTTTCCATCTTTTTACGATGAAATATGACCCAAAACTGCTGCAATAGAGTGTCAAGGGACCAAAACAACATGCTGAGGTTCTGTAGACCCAGAAAATGTAAGTAGGCATTCAATGTCTGTGATTTTGCCTCCTTTCTTGGTGTATATCCACTTGCACAAACTGCACACAAACAAACTGTCAAGCCTCCTCCATCTTGTACTATAATCTTTCTTATTTTCTCCTCCACCCCCCGAGTCGCGACAGAGAACTATAACATAATACAGTGTGCTGTACAGTAAGTAATGCCGGTGCCCAGAGGAACCCTATGGTGATGCCATGCCATCTGCGGACCTGGCACCAGCTGCTTCTGCTGGTCAAGCACCATGATAATTACCAAAGACACGGTTCTCTTTCTTAACGTTTCTTAAATTGCACACCGTCATGTTCCTCTTGTTTTCATCCCCAATGTACTTCAAGATGTCACCCAGCAGAAAAGAGAAAGACAAAGATTTGGCAGATGAAAGAAGGTCTTTAATATTTCTTTCCTGTTAAGCGTTTGGCTCTTGGGACAGAGGTAAGAACCTTCTCTGAGTTGATGCATGTAATGCAAACCCTCTCTGGGTTCTCCAGAGTCAGGCAGCCATAGAGCGAGTGAGAGAGAGAGCGAGAGAGAGACAGAGAGAGAGAGAGAAGAATAAAGACTCTCAAATCCTGTTTAATAAGACTGCTTTTAATTGAACATCAGAGTTGAGAAGTTCATCGACTGTTGCTGTACGTTGTAATGAGAGAACAAATGGGTAGTGAGACGTATATATAGAAAAAGGTACATGATGTCAACAAGCCTTTTGTGATTAAAAGAATACTCAAACATTATCAGTCTACCCTTAAAGGGATAATGTACCCAAAAGTAACTTCTGTGATCATTTACTCACTCTGATGTTATCCCAAACCTGTGATTTTCTATCTTTTTACACAACATAAAAGGAGAAGTTCAGCGGAATTATTATTAACAGTTATTTTCTATTGCTACAAAACTGATGTAAAAAACAGTTAGTATGACTTTCAAGCCATATAATTACTTTTCTTGAAGAAAATACCAAAAATCATGCTGTTAGACTTTATGTCATGCATTAATTTATATTTAAATATAGTTATTTTTGGAGCCTCGCAGCTCCTGGTCACCATTCACTATCACTGCATGCAGAAGAATAGCAAGAACCACCTGAAATCTCTTTTTGTGGCATACGGTTGCCAGAAATGCTTACAGGTTTGAAATGGCACAAGAAAAAATGACAGAATTTTCTTTTTACTATTTCTTTACATGAGAAACATAATCCTCCATGGTAGAAACATGAGCTTGATAAACAGCTGGGCTTTCTGGTAATCATAAAACAAAAGCTTATCCAAACAGCTCAATTCTACGTGCACAAGTATTTTCACCAGGGCCATACCTAATAATACAACTTGAAACATGCTAAAATTAAATAGCGTTGATTTTATGCAGCAGGGAGAACAACACTCACGAGTTCTCAGTTTCAGCACTTATATTTGGCTCTGGCTCAAAACAAACAAATCAACACATTAGGCAAACATGCATTCGTTCCACTGTGCGCTATTCAGGGACACGTTCGTCTAATTAATAGTTTTAGATTGTGGTCAATAAATGATGAAAAGGGCAGTAATTGTAGATGTGGATTTTTTTATATTAGGAAATCTGATTATAGTACACAGTTTATTCCTCATATTTTGCAGCTACAGTGAAATAACAGGGTATGCAAGAATTCAACCCACACAAAAGCAAACAACGGTTGTGCCAGAGATTGTTGTGATCAGTGCTGTTCTAACCAATCAAAACTGGTTCTGCGTAACTATACTAAAAAACTGGCGGCCAAATGTAGCCATAACCCACTTAGGAATGCTGTCCTACTGCTTGGCTTGGGGATGCTGTTTTAAATCAGTGTGGCAAATAGATCATTTATTTACTTGCTGTTCAGACAGATTCAGGTAGCTGTTCTTTGCCACTTATATTCTTTGGCTCTCTCTGTTATTTTTCTCATTGAACCCACACAAATCTTTCTCTCTGTCTCATAACATTTCTGTGTTCAGTGTTCTGTGTTTTATTTTTTATATCTATTCTTTTAGTTTAGTTTCAGTGGTAGCGTCTGGTTATGGTCTCTTGCTCCTGTCACAACTGACTTACAACACTTTGCTGAGCCAAAACTCAGCAGAAAAGACTCAGCAGGCCTTTCAGAGGTGGTGAAGAAGTTGCTGTGGCTAAATTAAGTTGAACAATACTAAAGGAAGACATGCCCACAACAACCAGAGTTTAAAATGCCCTTTCCCTTCTGCACACACACAAAAGCATTTACAAAGCTCTATTCAGATTGGCAGAAGGCTGTTCTGTTAGCTCCCCACCCCCCACCCCTTACTTGGCAAAGCACAGCACCCTAGTACAATTGCTGAGACCAACAACAACCTAATAGGCTAGTGCTTGTCACATTGCCATCAGAAACAGAATGTACTGTAGGCACAATACAGCCTGCTATTTTTCACATTAAAAATCAGATACCTACAGTAGTGGTCAGGGATCCTAGCATGACACCTGCATGTTACTATGACACACACACACACACACACTGCAGCACTAGAAGGGTTAAGGAGGAGCAATTCACACTAACATGGAATCAACACGACATCTAAATTCAATAACACTGCACATTCAAAAAACAGCAAGTCATCAAAGCAGAAACACTTAAAAATTTAGCACACGCTTCCTAGAAAGAAACATGAAGGCTTCTAAATCATAACAACAGCTCACATAAAACCACAGTCTCACTCTGAGGTAAAGTATCTCACCTCATTCTGATGAATTATTTATATAGAAAATAAAGGTCGACCCACACCACACAAAACTGTAACTGATATTCGTGGGCTCTAAATACGTAAATACTGAAGTATCTATAAAATGTCATTTTTATATAAGCATGGCATATGCCTATACACGTGTTCCCTATGAAAACATGTGTATAGGAAAACAAATGGAGGTGACTCTGCACCAGTGAAATGAACCATTATCTCTTTCACGCCTTAATAGTTCCCCCATCGGGCCAGAAGCGCTCGCCACAATTGTGACATTCAAGCCTAACCTCAAATCGGCCACCATGCGAGACCACCAGGGATATCAAGAGCCACAAACATCCGCCATCCCTCTGCCAGATCAAGCAGATGTGTAAGAGTATTAACCACTATTCTCACGATGAGCAAACACAGTGGGCACCTGTGATCCTTTTAAAGTTATCCTCTGTTTATTGACAAATAAACCGCCAAGTTTTAAATCAAATGACCTTTGGGAAACGATATGTAGCAAGCCTGAAATCAAAGAACGGGTTGTATTATTATAACTTACTTTGATTTCCTGTTGAATCTAAACACACGCTTGGAGAGTGTAAGTTGCGCAAAGCCATAATAACGTAGTCAGTAATCTATGCTATAGAAGTCATGTGCTATGCATTTGTTTTCTAAACAGAAGAATTTTAAAGACAAGTCAGGAAAAAGAAAAAAAAAAAGAAAATGATTTGGGTGTTTAATGTTTGAGGTATCGAAAACATCGCGTTTGATTAGAGTCTCGACGCTCAAATGATCTAAATGTAACCGTGAATGATGTTCAATGAAAGATGTACTATTAGGAAATTTGGACAAAGCGCATAGTCGCTGAATCACACCAACTTAAAAACAAAGGCTGGTTGTAAAGCGCAAACAGTGGCTTGATTGTGTTTTCAACTTGTCTTTCTCTTTTTCATAATAAAAACGATCGTTACATATCACGAAACCTGAGGCTGTCCATATGTCTATATACTAAAAAATACCTTTCTCTGCCGAATGTTCCCCTATGTAACCCTTGACACATCACGTTTGGTACAGCATCCCAAAGTGGCTTTAGCCTCATTCAACCTCTGAGCCGTTCAGAACAATGGCAGCGCGTCTTTTCACACGACTCGGCTCGTAAGAGCGTCTTACCCGTCAGGCTGTCGTAGCACTCAATCTCGGTGCCCTCCACGGCTCTCCGCTGTTCTTCCGTCAGCTTGGCCGCCGCTTGGTTCAGAAGGTTCACCTCGGATCCGGTGGTCCCGTCGACGACATGGATCCCTTTCAATTGCAGCAGCGCCCTGTGGTATTTCCCAATAGCTTCCCGGAATTTCTTCTCCTTGTAGCAACGGTGACCCTCCAGCTTGAAGTCGATCGCTTTCTGTATTTTCGCCTCCATCTCCATCTCCGCGCCGCCGACTCGATACCCTCCACCTCCGACGTCCCCACCCGCCGCCGCTGCTAGACTCCGACCCCCAGCCTCCGGATAGCTCTTTAGGCTCTTGATCGAGTGCTGCTTCGCTTCCATTTCGCTCAATACGCACGACTGCAGGAAGCCATGCTGTTCTGACACGGGTGCCTGCGTTATCTTTAAAGACTGGAGCAGCGTGCTGTGCATAAAGGATGCGAGCCGAAAAATATAGATAGATAGTATCTTTCGGGCGGGAAATAAACAAAACACGAATGACTCTTTTCAACAGAAATGGCACAAAGTCAATAACTACAGTGGTAACCGATTAAAATTATAAAACAGATTTCTTTTTCGTTTACCTCAATTTATGCCATTGAGCAGCGAGTTACGCCTTGGCATGGAGGTGACGCTGAACGCGGGCAGGACTGAGCTCTGATTTTCTCTGCTGTGTCTCTTGCCGCCGGCGAGTGCAGCTTCAGCACCACAGACAGCGCCAGGGAGCCCTGACGCGGGGCATTATGGGAGGAAATTAATCGTGAAATGTTGCTGCTGGATCACGATTACATTAAAGAGTAGTCGGAAGCCAAACCGTATAGGAATAAAAAATGCAAACGCTACTCGTGTTTACAGCCTCATTATTATTAGAAAAGCAAAATGACTGCTGCAGCATTGGGTGGAACTAAAGGCCACAAGACAAAGGAAAACTAGCCATGTTATCCAAATGTGCAAACGTGTCCTTGAATTAGCTCTTAGATCAGTATGATACTGGGGTATAGTCTTACTGGGTGCTTGCATATAAATATAAAACATACAAATAAACACAAATGTTTTGGTGTAGTAATGAATTGTAACGTGGTTACATATCTAAGCTAAACTAATAAAATAGCATAAATGAAAACACTGAGTCAGCAGTGGGTGAACGTTGACTGGTGTGTATGCTGTTCTCCTCTTACAAATTGCTTAGTTTGCTATAGCACTGGAGAAATAAAGCTGAATGTAGTTAATACCTCTGTAGTATTTCTAGCAGTTTTCAGTCATCTACCTAGAAATTACCATTAAATAAGTCATAAAAATGTAAAAACCTGTACTGTCAAATATCTTACTGGTGACCATCGTACACTTTTTTTTAAACCAATGAGAAGGTTAAAAGTCTCAAATGTAAGATTGCAGGGCATATTTATATAGTTTGAAGCTGCTGCATATAAGATGGCTAATACTACGGAAGATGTTTAGATAAAAACACATATATAACAAGCATCAGAATATGACCATAAACTTCATACAATTTAAAGTTAGGCCCCAAAACCAAGCAGTGTAAGTCAAATATGTGGATGATGGAGCACTTTAAAGTTTTTAAAAACAGAAACAAACACAATTAAAGATTTGTTTGATTTATCTTTTATATTCAATCCTATACCAAAACAAATCATTTTCACAAATTTGAATAAATTTATCTAGTTAAAATGTTTTTTGTGGCATCATTCCTTCTGTACAACGAAGCTCTGTTTCTGAGATTTTTCAAAATAAATACAAAAAGGGAAAACATGAAACAGAAAGTAATGGTGAATTCCTATTGCCACGTGATGCTTGGTTACTGTACCGAATACAGTATAAGGGGCTGAACACAATAAAAAATACACAAGGGTCCACCTCCATGTGTGTTGCTTAGCAACACAGCATGCTAGTCCCAATGTTATTTTTGCTCTGCTTGTCCAAGTAACACTTAACATCACTAAGCTCCATTGGCTGGAATTTCAAATGAGGACATTTGATAGCAGAGGCTCTTTAAGCTGCTGAACATCTGACATCGCAAACTGAGTGATTTTGTGTCTTCAGCAAAGTAACACTTAAGGTCATAAGGTGCATTCATGGAAATGCTTACACGTGCAGTTTCAAGCCACTGACAGGCTTTGTCTTGTTATAATGATCAGTCAAGTTAAAAACATATGAGGATGACAGAACAGGAGAAATCCTTAAGATGAGGTGTTTGTGTTAACAGCACATGCTTTTCTTTAGGTTTCATCATTAACATCTGATGCTTGGCACCATACTTTATAAAATATGTATTACAAACCTCCCCATTTAAACTGGAAAACTATCTCAAAATAGGAAAGCAGGTATAAAAGTAGAAGGAAAAGATGGTTCTCAACTCCAATCCTAGGGATCCACTGCTCATTTTATAGGTGTCCTTACCTGATGCACTCAGTTCAGTTCACATACAAAATGTGCAGTGCTTTGAGTTCCCAGAGTTAAAAACCTCTGAGATGGAACATAATTCCTATAATCAAACATGACGACAATAAGTATGCAGCTTAAATTATGCAGCTTTCTGAGTGCCATTCGACACTGCAAAAACTGATATTGCAGCTGTCCCTTTGTTGCCCCATAATATCATAATCAGAACACAGCATGAGGTATCTTCTATATCACCAACAGTGATGCTAGAGTTTCTACTCTTTTATATGGAAATTCGGGGCTCGGGGAGCAGGGCTCAGGTAAATGGGATATAAAAAGGGTGGCTTTTCGGGTGTTAGGTTTGTGTTAGGTTTTCCGGGCACCCAGTCTCTTAAACACACTGACTGCCCCAACGTCCATCTTAGCTCCGTGACAGTCACCTGTGCTACTGCTGACCTTAGGACTGGCCAGAGCGAAGCTGCCCTGGGCTTTGCTACTTGTGACTCGACTATCCTGGGTTTCTGCAGACTGACTGAGTAGAGGGGTTGAGGAGGTAGGGTTGACAGAGGGAGCCTTGCCTAGTCTCTTTAGTACACCCCGTTTGGGTGGACCCTCCTGACTGGAGGAGGTAGAGGAGGCGATAGGTGGTTTGACTTCAGACGAAGGGAGTTTGTACTTGGGGCCGAGTCGGCGCAGAGTGAATGGTTTAGGTTTGGGAGTTACTGTCTCTTTTTTGGATGCAGGTGGGGGTCGTTTTAGGACACCGGCGTACTGCAGTACTGAGCCCTCACCATCACTGTCATCATTCTCAAAGCTGTAAACGACACCTCCAGCCTTCTCAATAACCTCCTCTTCCTCTGCTTCTCCCAGTCGACTAAACACACCCGTCGGCTGCTGTAAGGCAGAGAAGAGACTTTTACAACCCTAACAATAATACATGCATTGAATAAAGGAAAATAGTTCTCACAGTGTCTCTGTTTCGTCCTGTGTTCATCTGAAGGACAAAATCAAATCAACATAATTGCTCACCTTACTGGCTGTAGTGGTGTCTGTCTTAGATTCAGCCCCAAGTCTGTCAAACACTGAAGTATGCTTTAGAATCTTGGCTGTGACAATGAAAGAGGACAGCACATCAATTACATCAGTCTCAGGTGCAATTTTGTTTGGTATGCTTGATTAATTTCAATACTGCAAAATTACCAAGACGTGGCATACATACGGAGTGGGTAATAAAACATTACAGAGAGCTAACGTTACTCATTTTTGAGATTATATGAACACAACAGAACCCAAAACAAGCACTTGACATTTAGCCTATGGTTGAAAACATAATGGTGGACAGGTTTAGCCATTTCCAACTGCAGTAGCATATAAACAACAAGTATACATTCTCAGGGCACCTTCTTTGGCCTGCAGCGCCAGGATCCGTCGGGTGCGAGCTGTTGTGCCTTTTGGCATGTTTACGATGTATTTCCCTTCCATTTCTCTAGTGACCCGTCGGCGCTTTACTTGCATCCCATTTTCTTCTGCTGGTTGGCTGGGCACTGTGAGAGAGCAAGAACATTTTTTAAATTTATCTTTACCCTTTTCTCAAACAGTCAGTTACCTACATACTAATAAGCCCCCACAATAATCCAAGCAGTCAAAGACGGTATTGTGCATTTAAACATATATTCACTACTTAGCTACCACACACTGATGTACCTGTTTTGGCACTCGTGTTAGAGACTGTCACTGATATTCGGTTGTCAGGGCGTCGGGCAGGCGTGCTTGGTGGGGAGTCCCGGCTCAACGCGTTGGCAATCATGCGTGTGGCAGCTGTCAAGGGAATAGGAACATTTGCAACAGCTACAGCTTCAGCACAACCGGACAAAGATAAATCACTTCCTCTATAAGCAATCAGAACTAAAGGAAAACTTTAGATTATGAATACGGCATGTTTGCTCCTAACCCAAATGAGTTTGAATATGTACATGGAAAAGAACATATAAAATACTTACGAGTGTTAGCAGTACGTCTCAGTTCAGCCTGTACACTAGTCTGTCCAGAAGAAATGGCTTCAGTTGCCATTTTACACATATCCTACAAGAGAACAAGAGTTCATGTTCAGAATACAGCAGCATTCATTTTTGAACTACTTGGCATCAGACAATCTTAAAATTACTGTATATTGTCAGTATAATTCGTCTGCTTTGCTATTACATTAGTTTATTACATTAAGTTATATTCCATTGTAATGCAACATTTAAAAACTCAAGCGTTTGCACTCACTTGTCTGTATACATGCTTGGCATGTTTAAGAATGGCTATGATGTCCCCGATGACTGTGATACCCAAGTCCATCATTATTTCTTTACTGAGGTCCATTAGCATACTCTTCTGAATCCTGAACAAAACAAGCTGTTTAAGCTACTTGTTCAACACACATACTCTAAAAAGCAAGAACAGCCTGTTCAGAATTTAGCTTGTTCATAGAGAATAGCCATTTAAGCCTATTTTCCAGAGCAAACCTGATTCTAACTCTCCAAAACAGTTAAAACATCCAGAATGTAAGGCACATTTATGCAGGGCAGGCTATGATCAAACTTGTGGTGATTAATCATTTAAAATGAGCAACTATTCATCTGTATTGTATATCTACACCTTACCACTATTATAAAATGTAGTGTGTTCTTAGACTAACAATCTTACCTGTTATCAACAAATGCCACAGCATAGTTCACCGCCAGTCCAGGAGGGATCCCAGCATCTTTGAAAAATTGGATCCACTCTGACGTGGCTATAGGATCAACAAAAGTGTACTTTTTATATATGTTAATCAAAGACATTTTAAATAGAAAGATAAACAACTCTGCATTTTTTTGTAACAAAATGACTGTGAATGCAAAGGCATCAGAACTGTTTAGTTTTACATTTTACATTTAGTCATTTAGCTGACGCTTTTATCCAAAGCGACTTACAAATGAGGACAAGGAAGCAACAATGAATAAGTGCTAAAGACAGATCTCAGGTATTTCAACACAGTATTTTTTTAAACATAAGAAGTAGACGTGGCGGTGTGTTAGTTAATTAGTCAAGGAAGTGAAGATGAAATATTTAAGTCTTTAGTCAGTTTTTATTTTAGTTATTATGGCTTGAAGGTCAACAGAATAAAACTGTTCGACATGTATGACAAAGAGAGAACACATGGCCAGACAGAGCAGCTGGATGTTATTTTTAAAGTCTGAAGCACGAGTCTTGTGTCAGTAACTGAATTTGCCTGGTCACGATGCTGACAAACTGAAGTCTACTACCGGAATAGACACATTTAATAATGTATTTATAAAAATCCTAAATGTCTAAGTTTTATTATTTTATTTATTTTTTAATATGTGCAACATACACTAATACGTGCATCAGCATCTGGTATTCTGTCAGGAGTCCACGCTAGAAAATACAATATTATCCGACCATATTCACACTATAAAGCGGTTTATAGATAAAAGGACAGTCATTTTAAACAAATTTCAACACAGCGTTTACAAACTGTAAGAGTGCCTAAATTAATTAATACGCATCGTTATGTGGGCATCTACACATGATAACAGAATATTACCAGTTCATTGTAGACTTTATGATATACTGCACTAAGCGAATACTGAAGAATATATATTACATAATTGTTATTTAATAAGGAGACAACGGTAATGCAATGCTGGGCCCGTTTCATTGAACCCAGATACTGTATTACACTTATGCGCCTTATGAGGACCAAACCTAAACCTCCACTAAACTTCTCATGACTGAGAGATAAAAAATACTAATTTGCAACCGCTATTTGGACATGCAGAATGGACATATTCCACAAATGAGGGTCATTTCTTTCTCTTACCTGTTGTGACGGTCGCCATCTTCCCTAGAAAAAACCGACGCGTTGCGGAAATGTTGTGACGTCACATCCCCTCTGTCTTCGGAAGAAATCGACTTACCGGAATATTCCGAATCTACCCTAGGACCTCCACATGTACGTTGGCTCCAAAACATGAATAATTTATTATTTTGTTCCACGTTGATCCAATGGGTCAATTTGCATGTAATTGCTAGTAGTACCATAACAGTTGGAAGGCTGTTGGTGAATGGAATTTTCCAAGATCAAAATGTATTTTGCCACAGAGTTAAAGACACTTTAATTTGCCATCACACTTGGGTCTCTGTTGAAGGACAGGAAAATATCTGTTTCTGTAATCTTTTATAAGCATATATATATATATGATATGCTTATGTAGTAATACATAATATATTTTATAAGCTTTTAAGCGTCTTTACAAGTATACTTTCTGACTTGGTGGGCTATGTCTACTCTATCCACTAGAGTGCGTTAAAATCTCATTAATAAGCATCAAAACATACATTTTTCTGTTGGGCTATTTGACTGAGCAGACAAACATGCTCGTGAACAACTTCAATCTTTTATCTATTTGCATGTTACTGTGCATTTTTAGCACTGTTTTAAAAGCTTGTTTAAAAAACAAATAGTTAATGCTTATGAATATGTTTATTTTGTAGACATTTCCATTACAAGAAAAATAATTGGACGTCATACAACGATATTAAGATAGGACAGTACACCTACTTTTCACAGTCTATGTAACAATATGAAATGTCCTTCTCCATTCATTAAAGGGCTAGAAATATAGCATAAAGTGAAATGAAATGGAGAGAGGTGTAAAGATAAAGAATGTACAATGGCAGGTTATATTATTCACAACAGTTCAATAAGAGAACATAGAGCAGGGCCATCAGTCATGGTGAGGAAAGCGCTCTTCTAAAGAAATCACGAGTGTCCTAAAGCCCATGACATCAAACCTCCCAGACATCCTGCCACCTGCTTTCTTAATCAAGTATATACAAAGACAAATAGTATTAAAAAAGCACCATGTTATTTTCAGTTTAAAATATTACTGTGATGTTTCTTATTACAGCTAGCATTCATTTCCCCTCAAAAAAGGCAAAATTGTGTCTGAAATAGGTCAGCCCTCTTTTTAACTGTTTTTAAACAAGTGGTTGTGACGTTAGACTATGATCACTAATATTTCACAATTTTATATTGAAGGCAATCTTCAAATGTGCATTAGAAAGTAAAACAATTCACCCATCAAAATATGCCCACTAAGCCGAGAGGCACTGGCGTTTCACAACCTCATAATGCATAACCTTCCATTCATAGAGTACTTAGCAGAGGAAATTATACATAAGATAAACTGTAAAGACAGGACAAATTTTCTCTGTTCTTAATTGTGACACCGTAGCATTCAGAAATTATTTTAATCTTACAATTACTGTTATGTGCTACATGGTTCTCCTAGACCATCTGATATATTGCATTCCACTGTTTCAATTCAAAGCACTGTTTGAAAATACCTAGGATTATCATAGCTTGAACATAGTCTCCCGTATGTCAAACAAGGAGTATTTGCAAAGCGGAAGACCACGGAGTCACTGATACTGTTATATGCTATAATATCAGATCTTTTAAGTAAAGATACAGCAACAATATGTTTTGGTGTAGGAGTAACAAAAGCACCAACAGCTTAAAAACAAAACAACATAAAACTGTTGTTACACTCTTTCTTTTTGTTGTTACAGTCTTTCAAAGTAAATTTGGAATCGATATCAATGTTAAGCAGTCTGACAGCACAAACTTGAACTTTCTGATATTGTATATTGTTTCACTTTGTGAAATCAAAGTATTCATGACATTTTTGATACTGTATCTCACCATAACTGAGATGCCATAATGCAGTTTTCAGTGCTTAATCACTACAAAATATTATCCGTCGAGTAGAGATCATGTTTTCTTGCAGTTCTTCACATCTCTGCTTTAAATCTTAAACTCTTACCAAATGCACCTATGAAATGGGTGTAAATTCAATACAGTGGTGCTCTTACAGTCTATATAAACGTAGCATAAAATGCATTTCATTTTAAACAACTGTACAGATGTGATCTTTCCATCCCATACAATACTACACATGAAGTCAAAGTCATTAAGAACAATGGATCTTCTCTGTGTTTAAAAATACTTGCATCTCTGTATGATGTAGGTACGCATAAAATTCGGATCATGTCCATAACATTAATACATTAGGGCTGCTTCAACGTTGTCCATCAAGCCCTGAATATCACACACACAAAAGCTAAAGGGTAGACAGCACACACTGGACATGATAAATCCATAAGAATCAATAAGAAAACACAACACTACTGCTTGATAAACACAGCTGAATATCATAGTCATCACATTGAGACACCTGATTCATATCTTAGTTTTCTTTAGCATATTTATTTGTTTATTTATTTATGCATTGATATTTTTGTGTCCAGTGTGTTTTGTCCACAGGGGTTGATGAACAATTGCTGTGGGATCAATTTCATATTGTCAAATCAAGCACAGCAAAAAGCAGTGGATAACCTCCACAGACCTGTGGTACATATATATCACTATATGCACCACAGTTTGAATATAGTCATCATACAAATGACACATTTTGTATAAATGGCAGTGACAATGCTTTTCATATTAAGAGAAAGCTGAGCTGTTATTGTTTATTATAATATATATTTTTTTGTTCTTTTAGAAAAATATCTGTTTAAACCAAAACCAAGTGCGTCAAGCTCTCTCTTCGTTCTTCATTGACAAAAATAACATTTTCTGAATAACATTCGTACATTACATTACAATCATTGCATGTATAT